>PYAF01000938.1:151115-187568 GCA_007407185.1 Glycine tomentella
AATAGTTGATTTTTGGATTATTTCACTTTTGTGGAAGATTACTTGTCCATGATTTAATATCTTACTTTTGGAATTTTGATTCACATTTGGTGCTATAAATTTTAGACTATTATATTTGATTTCTAAAAACACATGTATATTGTGAAGTGTTTCATGTTGCTATAAACACATGTTGTGAAGTGTTTCATGTTGTTAGAAATACATATTGTGAAGTGTTTCATGTTGGTGGAGATTGTTGTTGATATATTATTTTCAAAAGGGGATAAATTATTTTTAAATTACATGTGGAATTATGGAGAAATATGTATAATTTAAAAGTTTGTCTGCCCAAAGAGGATGGATTTTTATAATTATATGTAATTCTCCTTATTGTTTAAATCTTCATGTGATGGGAAATATTTGTATATTATATTCCCTGTCCAAAGGGGGGTTTATGATATATAAATTATTTTGTTGTTGCCCAAATTTATTAGTCATGAAAATTTCTTTATAAATTTGAAGAATGCTTCTGGTTATTTCATGCAATTTCCTGCCCAAAGGGGGTTATTGCGTGTTTTAATTGGAAACTTGTCTATAATAAAGTTATTGGAGGTGCATTGGTCTAGGTGATCTGTCTGCCCAAAGGGGATAGTTCTCTGAAGCCAGTGTATGCTCATTGATTTATTTGTCTGAGGCTTTATCCTTAATTTAAACCTTGGTACGTGCATTGTGTCCAAAGGGAATATATTGTTTAAAGCTTTGACAAGAAAGACTTATTGATAGCCTTTTTGTGTGTAAAACAAGAGTATTTTATATTCTTTTTATTCCTTAATTAGTGAGAGTTATAGAGGCTTGTTTTTGAATGTTTTAGATTCTTTCGATTCCCTTGATCAGTGGGAGTTATATTCTGCTTGCTTTTTGAGTTACTTTTGTATGCAAACTGATAATTATTTTGTGACTTTTGTTTGAATTTTATTGATGATCATCATTATTGTTTTTCTCCTGTCGATTGAGAAATATATGTATAAAATAATATATTTAAGCATGTCGTAAGCTTAAAGATATCTGGATGTCAGAAATTTTGAGATCTCATGTTGTATTGTGACATGTTGGTTTATTTAAATTGAGCAATTTCATATCGTTTGGAAATTGCGTTAATTCAATTTCATGTTGTTAAGAAATTGGATTGAAAAGGTAATTTCATGTTGTTTAGAAATTGCGGTGATGTAATTTCATTTTGTTGAGAAATTGCAACAGAAAAAGTGTAATTTCATGTTGCTTGGAAATTACACTAATGTAATTTCATGTTGTTGAGAAATTACATTGAGGACCGATAAGAATTAGTGTGTTACATTGTTGATCACTTTTTGGCACTAATTCTTACTACACTACTAGGCTCAGGTTCATGAAGATATAATATTCATTGTATGTGAGTATGGAAGGTCATATGCTATGATATTTTCGGTATATTGATCGCCATGTTCCTATGATAGAGTTATGTTAGATTGAATCGTTTTGAGATGCTGGAATTGGAATATTGTTTTTCAAAATTGTGGCCACGTAAGATGATTTTCAATTATTAACCCGATAGAGTCATTTTAGAAATAATATGATTTTCAAAATAATATTAAATTAATTAATATAACCCAAGTGGGAGAATGTTAGAAATTTTCCTTTATGTGGGCAATATTAATTAATAAATTTTGTATTTTAAATTAGTTGGGTTAATGGATATTCCAATTTTAATATTTTGACTGACTCATTGTGATCATGTTGAGTTGGACTTATAGCATCTTTTGGTATTGGGCCTAGTTAGACAGCAGTGTAGGCATTAGTGTCTGACTGGGCTTCTATGAAGACTGGCATCTTGTTCCTTCATCTTCTCCAGCTTTTCTTTGATTTAGTAATGACTCAACAAGGTACACACAATCACAACTCTGATTTATTATTATTTGGTGTTTTATAATCATATGCATGATCTGTCATTTTAAGATTTATCAGTATATTGATTCATTCGTATTGATTGTTTGTTCACTTCAATGTAGTGCACCATATCTACTGATCTCTTAATTATGGACGGTGATTATGGAATGTTATTTGCATTGGTATTAATTTCAAATGTTGATCATTTAGAATTTTTATTGCCTTTCTTTAAAAAGAATATATATATTATATAGGTGTGTGTGTGTGTATATGTACGGTAATGATGCCATGCTTAGTTGATTAGGAAATTTATAGCCTTTATCTAGTTAGAGATGACTTAATTTATTATTCAATTGTTCCTTATGTAACCAATAATCAACCGCATGACTTGAGCCGAGATTGGTATCCTTATTTACTCAATAACAATATATTTATATTTGTCTTTCAAAAAAAATATTATTATTGAATGTAACGATTTTAATCATTTAGTTCGACACAAAATTATACACTAGTAGTATTTTTTTTAGTCAATTTAGTTTGACACAAGTGATTAATTTTTTATTTTTATAGGGTGACAATTGATTAAAAATCTAGTACGAACTCTCACTTTCTTTGTAGGTGTAGGTTCAAATATTCCTTGAACTAGTTTTTTTGTTTGATGGACAATATTTTTTTGGAAGATCCCTTGACATTTGCATCTTTTCTTATAATATTAGAGGTATTTCCTTGTTCTATCACTTTTCCATTAAAAAATTTAAAATAAGTATCTTTTTTATCTAAAACGGATGGGCATGGCTTCAATTGCATTTTGGGTCACTTTCTTCTCTTGTTTCCTTTTTGTTTGGGTGGTAGGGGTAGTTAGTTTACATATTTGGACAAGGTAAAGAGCATTAACATTTTGTTGGAACTGGAAATAGCGATGCACTTGGCCCTAGCATCCCCATCCTTCTGTCCTTGGAATACAACTTGTTATGAACCTTCCCACGATGTGCATCAATCTTAGCTTGGTGATTGAGATATATGACGTTTCAGGATTGTGACCATGACAAGGGAAGGAATGTGCCGATTGAAACCTCAATGCAAGGTCCTTGCTGTGTGAAATTGAAAGAAAAGAGCAGTTGCTAGCTTCGGATTCACACGAAAATATTCACGTTGATTCCATCCAACCACACAAAAGCCAAAAGGGTTATTGGGAAAACAACTGTTCTGTTTGTTTCCAGAATACGAATGTACAGCACAAAAGTACTGTGTGGTTGCTGTTTGATCACTCTAACTCTGCAACTTCAAAGATATCAATGAAGAATGATACCTCGAAGCAGATGATCACAGAGATACACCAATTGACATGGGGTGTGTGCTCTGTGTAATTGAAAGAGAGGGAGTAGAATGTGTGTGTACCTTACTGCTGCCAACAACAAGTATTTATAGGCATATTACCTTGCGGTTATCCTACGAACTGCTTCCAAGATTTCCGGCCTCAATCTGCACGTTGCCAACCGCTCCTATGGACTGAGTCAAATCCACGTTCCAAGACTTGGACAAATAATACTTCAACTCTAATTGGGCCTACAATTAGGCCCAACTCTTTCTTCCGTAACAGTTGCCCCCCAGTCCGGTCATCAAGTGTACTTGGTAACTGGGATGCGTCGTCCCATCTTTCTATGTTTTCCCGGGTAGGCTTTATCCGTATATGCCGGTCAGGGTAGATCAATACAGCTGTTGGAGACAGTTCCTATATCACATTGTTGACTACAATTTTCCGGATAGGACTTTCCGACCACAAGTAGCCGGCCACAAAGTATTCCCACCAATCCAACCAGGGGGGCCCATGAGACAATATTATATCCGATGGTACCTACCCACCATCATCCCTCCGATTAGACAATACTCTGAGTAGGTCTGTCCGGATCATGTAGCGTGTAGAGAGCTTATCCGGAGAAGTGAGATGTCCTAGTTGACGATTGACTTTCTGACTGCCATCAGTTACTATTCATGCCTTTATTGTCAATTAATGCATTAAAAAGTCCTGTCGTTTCATCCCTCCGGTAATCATTGCACTTGGGGTGCTTTTACTTCCATACCCCCAGAATCCAGAGCGCCTTTACCATTTTGCCCTTCTATCGTTTCGTCTCCTTAGTGACAGTTCCGCAGGCCATTTTATTCCTTTCGGCGGTTACTGCAAGTTATCTCAAATTTCAAATTTCCTCCTAAAATCCCGTACCTCTGATTATTTCTTCTTTCTACCTTTCGTTCATTTGTCATTTCACTCATACTCTCACATTTCCTCCCTTGTTTCATCAAGTCTTCTTCAGAAACTTTTTCGTATTCTTCTCTTCCAGTTCTCGATCTCTACCTCCAACAGGTACTCTCCTTCCTCTTTCAGATTTCTGCTTGCATAGTTTCATACTTGACACTTTGATTAGGACCACATTATTTTCTTTATCTCTTCTAGGTTTCGTTTTCTTCTTTATTTTCTTCTTCGTTCTCTTCTTCGTTTTCTCCTTCGTTTTCTTCTTTTTGCTGGATTGTTTTATTTACTTAAAAAACATGAAGATGACTCCTGAGGAAGAGGCTGAATTGCGGAGGACCGTCCCCCCTAGGGCTGGGTGGTTGGATTTTGGCCTCCCCCTTCCGGAGGAGGAACTTGAAAAAGGCCTCCTTCGTGGTTATGGCGATGGCTCTTCCTCTTCCAAAAAATCAAAAGTTTCCGCCGCACCTAGTGGCCAAAACCTCTCTTTACCACCGTGTCACCCAGGTGGGTCTAAACCCGCCGGTGCTCCTCTTCCCCCTTCATCAAACCCCGTCGGTTCTACGTCCAAACCTGTTTCGGCCTTAGGTCATTCTAGAACTTCTTCCATCCTGGGCCCCCAAATTTCTAGGCCCAAACACACTAACAGTCCAAGGGAACTTCCACTCCCATGTCGTCGTTTTAACCCCTTGACTGGTCTATCTTCTTCTTTGGATGAGACCTCCCCCTCATCGTCGGATGAGGTATTGGAGGTCAAGTATGATGCTTGTATTGACTGCGTTTCCGATGCCATGTATTATACTCAACTCGGCTCTGATGACGTCGTTGATTCAATCTTGGGGTCGTGTCGGCATAACCCCATATTATCATCCATCAAAAAACCCCCGCCAAAGCCGCGCACTC
This sequence comes from Glycine tomentella, assembly GCA_007407185.1. Lineage (NCBI taxonomy): Eukaryota > Viridiplantae > Streptophyta > Magnoliopsida > Fabales > Fabaceae > Glycine > Glycine tomentella. Next base: position 156,169 of record PYAF01000938.1, read on the forward strand.
GCGTTGGCGGCGACGAGGTCCCGACCTCGGCTTCTTCTGTATTTGAAGCATTGCCTCCAGGTATGTTTACTAATCTTTGTTTTTCTTCTTCATTTACGTAAGTGTAATGGATGTTGCTTTGGAAACTGTAGATGACTCCATCTCTGCTGAGTCCCAGTCGGAAGTGGCTCCGGCTTTGGCATCCAAATTTACTTGGGTGACTCACGAAGTCCTTCAAAATCTGTCCACCCTCGAGCTTCCTAGCATAGTATCCACCCCGGTGGGAAAACAGGATGGGTTTGTCATCCGGGCTCCCCTCTCGGGTGAGCCCGTTTGTGCACGACGAGAAGGAAATGACCCCAATTTTTTCTTCTTTTACCAGGACATAATTACCCAAATAGGCATCACTTTTCCTTTCTCTTCCTTCGAGGTCGAAGTCTTAACTCATCTCCGAGTAGCCCCTTTTCAGCTTCACCCAAACAGTTGGGGCTTTATTCATGCTTTTGAATTGTTTTGTGAAGACTTGGGAATTCCCTGTACTATCCCCCTCTTCTTCTACTATTTCTTCCCTCATACTCCTAGGACGGGTAGAGAACCTCCTAATCGGAAAGGGTGGATTTCTTTTCGAAGTCAAAGCAAACTGAAATTATTTAAACCCTTCACAGACTCTTTTAGGGGTTTTAAGGACAAGTATTTTAAGGTGGTCGCTGAGCTTGGTCGGCAACCATTCTTTTTGTCCGGCCCCGAATCTTCCGACGTGGAATGAGCCTTTCCTCTCTATTGGTCTGAGGATCATTATAAGTAGGATCGGTCTAATTATCGATTCACCGAGGAGGAATTGTGTGACTCCGATGCTTCGTCCGTTTTTGTGATTTCCGAATATGTATATGCCCACGGTCAGCCTAACATAGCTAACTATATTGGCGTTGGCCATCGAACCGGTTTGCCTTGATGACTATGCTGATTCCTTAGTTGTACTAAGTATGCCATGTATCTTTTCTAACGTTATTTCTTTCTTATTGTAGCCGACATGGGACCACAACCAGCTCCCCCCGTCAAAACCAAATCCGACGCTGCTACCAACCCCAAGGTTGTCGAGGACAAGGGCAAGGGGTTGGCCTCCGAGCAGCCTCCAAATAAGTCGCACAAACGCCCTCCACCTTCCTACCGGACGGTGTTGGAAGGTGAGGACAAAAGGGCCAAGGTGGTGCCGAGCGCGCCGGCTGCCCCTGGTCACACTGCACCTCCCCGTCCCCTGGCTTCGTCCACTCCGGCTTTCGGGGTTGCAACCGTGGACCTGACCGTGGCGACGTCCCAGCGACGTACCGGTCCTACTACTGATTCTAGGCGTTCCGACTCTCGGGCGGTTCCGGGTAACGTCTGGAAGAAGGGAGTAAGTGAGGACTTAGTCAAATTGACAAAACCTCCCTCCTATATGTTTAATCCCGGTGCTCCCGTGGGCGAAGAGCTGGCCGAGCTCGTCGGCGTCGAAGAATATGCCTTCCGGTCTGCATCCTTGGCGCGAGCACTTGTCGCGGTGCGGGAGAGGTATGTATCTTTAACATGAACTCTTAAAAAATTTTATTCATGATGCTTTGCTTAGTAGTTAAACTTATATGTAACAGGTATGGCGTCGCGATGGAAGAAAAGAAGAAGGCTTATGAGGAGCTTCTTTCAACCAAGGCCGGGTTCGAGAAGGTTCGGGCCCAACTGACTGCGGAGAACCAGCAGCTAAAGGAGGAGTTACTCGCATCCCAAGCTGCTTCTGCTTCTTTGCGGAGTGACTTGGGTCGAGCTCAAGGTTCTCTGGAGGTTGCCGAGTAAGAGAGGGCCTCTTTAAAAATTAATCATGAAGAACAAATCCGGGCCTATGAGGATAAGCTCGCGGCTATGAAGGTTACTCTTGTTGCCGCTGCAGAAGAGGGTTTCACCAACGCTATCGAGCAACTTCAACACTTGAACCCGGGAGTGGTACTTTCTACTGCCGGGATGCATTACATGGCTTATGTTAACGATGGCCAGTGGGTTCCTCCCACCGGAACTGAAACTTCTTCCGCGGCGGCGGTCGATGAGTCTGCGCAAGCCGACGAGACTCCTTCTGCTGCCCCGGCTACCGACTCTCCTGCTGATAATCAGCCGCCGGTCTTCGACCCACGGCCGTCCGTCATCGACACCCAACCTCCCGTCGAAAAGGAATAAAGGGCCGGAATGCCGGTTTTATTTGTATTTATTTATCTTCCTTTGTGTCGATGTTAGGCCTGAGGGCCTTGAACATATATTTTTATAGTACTGCTATCAATTGAAACAGTTTACTTTACATCCGAGTTGTTTCTACCCGGTTAATAGAATATTGTGTGCGCGCAGCCTTTTGGTTCCGAAGACCAAATATTATACTTGTTATTATCTTAAACTTAGATTTTAACTATGAATAACTCTGCTTCTCCCGATTTGATCAGAACCGGTCAGCGTATCATTCAAAGCTTTTAAAATCCAGTCGGGTCATGTCTTAAAATGAACCATGACATCTAGTCGTATCACGTTTTACAGAGACATGAATTATACTATATAAAACACAATGATACTGAATAACATTTTATTGAATTTGTAACCGTCATATTACAACGTTTACTACGAATCATATGCTCCGAATAGAACTGTCCTTCTCGGTCATATTTTTGTAAATAAAACACTTACAATGGTATAACTCATAATGATGAAAGATAAACGATTAAGGAAAACAACTGAACCCAGAAATATATCTTTCTGGGTTTAAACTTGGCCGCATGGTGCCTTTTTCGTGAACAAGGACCGTACGTATCCGAACATATAAATCCGGGTTCGTACCCTCAATAACGAAAAAACCTACACGCCTCCGTTTGTTTGTGCGACCTCAATGACAGAGAACCATATGAACTTGAATAGATTATCGCGAGTTCATACTCTCTGTAAAAGAGAAATCCACTGTTTGCCATACATTTTTAACTGTAATATCTTCTAAGCTTGTCTGCGTTCCAGGTCCGCTTGATTGGTTTCCCCTCCAAAGTTTCCAACACATATGCCCCTTTGTCGAGTTTGTGAGTTATCCGGTACGGGCCTTCCCAATTAGCTGCGAATTTTTCGTCTCGGGCGTTCTTGTTCCCGACATCAGCTCGTCACAAGACTAACTCGGCCAACTCGAACTGTCGTGGAACTACCTTCTGGTTATAGACACGTGCCATTCGCTGCTTTGCTTGAAGGTCTCGGGCATGAGCTGCTACCCGTATTTTGTCGATTAGTGATGATTCCAGTGTCAGAGCTTTGTTATTGAGTTCCTCTCCTTCTCGAAGTACCTGAGCTCGGCGCCACGATGATTGTCCGACGTCGACCGGTATCATTGCTTCGCTTCCGTAAGTCATCCGGAATGGAGTCTCACCCGTTGACGATTGGACAGTGGTTCGAATGCCCCATAGCGCATAATATAGTTGCTCCACCCAATTAGATCCAGCGTCATACATCCTTTTTCGTAGAGCTTCTAGAATCATCTTATTTGCGGCCGCCGCTTGTCCATTGGATTGGGGGTGTTCAACCGACGCAAATTTGTGTCGGATTTGGAAGTCAGCCATCATTTCTTGGAACGCTTTATCTGTGAATTGTGTTCCATTGTCAGTGACGACCCCCCCGGGAATTCCAAATCTGGAGATTATGTTCCGTTCAAAAAATCGTTGGACCCGAGCAGATGTGATTGTGGCCAGCGGTGCTACCTCTATCCACTTGGTGAAGTAATTCACCGTGACTATCAGCCACTTCATTTGTCCCTCTGATGGCTTGAACGGTCCCAATAAATCCATGCCCCATTTGAAGAATGGTCATGGTGCCGAGATGGATTGCAGCGCTTCGGGTGGCGACAAAATTCGAGATGCGTGCATCTGACAGTTTTCGCATCTCTTCACATGCTCGGCTGCATCTGCTTCCATCGTCGGCCAGTAATATCCAGCTTGAAGTGCTTTCCTTACCAAGGCCCTTGCCCCCATGTGTTGTCCGTTAATAACTTCATGTATTTCGGACAAGACATATTTAACTCTGTCCGGATTTACGCAAACCAGTAAAGGGTTGTGTAACCCTTTCCTATACAGCTCGCGGTCGACGATTGTGAACATAGTTGCTGTTCTTATTAATTTTCGTGCTTCTAACATGTCATCCGATAATACGCCTTTCTCCAAGTAATCAACTATTGGTCGCCTCCAATCCTGATCCATGGTAATCATCATTATACATGAAGGCTGCAGTATTTGTTGCTGGACCACGGTTCAATTATTTCCAAGACTCTTCGTACTCGCTAACTTGGATAAGATGTCGGCCCTAGCATTCTCTTCTCGAGGAATATGGTTGACCGTTACCTCGTCGAACTCAGCGATAAGTTCTTTTACTCGCCCCAAATATTTAGCTAACACGGGCCCCTTCACCTGATAGCGACCTTCAATTTGGGCCGCGACGAGCTGAGAATCCATGTAGACTTTCACCTTCTCCGCTTCCTGCTCCCTTGCTTGTATCAGCCCAGCAATCAGTGCCTCGTATTCGGCTTGATTATTTGACGTCGGGAAGTTTAGTTGTAATGAAAACTCTGTCGCTACTCCATCCGGATTCTCAATTATTACTCCGGCGCCACTGCCTCTTTTGTTGGATGATCCGTCCACATATAATGTCCACCAATTTCCCTTTCCTGAGGTGTTAGGAGTGAGTTCTCGCACGAAATCCGCCAATGCCTGGGATTTGATTGCGTGGCGGGCCTCGAACTTTAAGTCAAACTCGGATAATTGAACTGCCCAATTCGTCATCCTTCCGGCCAAATCTGGCTTGTAAGCACTTGTCGGATGGGTTGATCTGTCCGAATTACGATTGTGTGACTTTGAAAGTAAAGGCGCAACTTCTTGGCGGCTACAATCAATGCAAACACCAGTTTCTCTAATTTCTGGTAGCGCAACTCGGAATCACGCAGAGCCCGACTGACGAAGTACACAGGTTTTTGCGCTCCTTTGATTTCTCGCACCAAAACAGCACTGATAGCCTCTTTGCCTACGGACAAGTACATAACCAATATCTCCCCTTCTTCTGGTTTTGACAACACCGGGGGGGATGCTAAAGATTTTTTCATGTTGGCAAAGGCGACTTCACACTCCGAGTTCCACTGTATAACAACTTACTTTTTCAACATCTTAAAGAATGGGAGAGCCTTTTCCGCTGACTTCGGCATGAAACGCGTCAGCGCGGCTATCCTCCCCGTCAGCTGTTGTATTTCTTTCTTGTTAGTCGAAAAGTGCATGTCCAACACGGCACGACACTTATCCGGATTGGCTTCTATCCCTCTGTGTGTCAACATGAAACCTAAGAATTTTCCGGCTCCGACTCCGAAAGTACACTTCAGGGGGTTTAGCCGGATATTAAATTTTCGTAACCGGCTAAATGTCTCTTCGAGGTCCTCGATGTGCTTACTGACTTCTGCAGTTTTGACTATCATGTCATCAATGTATACTTCAATGTTACGTCCGAGCTGTGGTTCGAATACCCTGTTCATCATCCTCTGATATGTGGCCCCCTTATTTTTCAATCCAAATGGCATAACATTGTAGCAGTAGTTTGCCTTGTCGCCAATAAATGCCATTTTTTCTTGATCTGCCGGGTGCATTGGAAGTTGGTTGTATCCGAAAAATGCGTCCATAAAGGAGAGAATCTTGTACTCGGAGGAATTATCTACCAACTGGTCTATATTTGGCATGGGGTATGCATCCTTTAGGCAAGTTTTGTTCAAATCTGTGTAATCCGTACATACTCTCCACTTCCCGTTTGGTTTACGGACCATCACTACATTGGAAAGCCAAGTGGTATATTGTATTTCCCGTATGAACCCGGCTTGTAGCAATTCTTCAATATGAGTCCGCAATGCCTGCGTTCTCTCGGGCCCCAACTTTCATTTCTTTTGTTCCACTGGTTTCGATCATGGATATATAGATAACTTATGGCAACAGAATCCAGGGTCTATTCCTCTATCTCTGACGCCTTCCATGCGAAGACATCACGATTTTTCCTTAAACATTGTACCAGCATTGCCTTATGCCTGGGGTCCATTGTTTGTCCAATATTACTAGTGTGGCCGACTTGTTCTCCTATCTGGATCTGCTCCACCTCTTCTACTGGTTCCGGCCTCCATTCATCTTGTGCTTCGCGCATATCGAGCTCTACCAAGTTTACTGATTGCGCCCGGTTGTCGTCGTTGGCTGCTCAAATTCTCTGGATTCTACTAGGATCTCAGGATGCTGGTAATGATCTATTTTCACTTTCTCGGACAGTGTCATAATAACACTGCCGAGAGTCTTTCTGGTCGCCACATATTGTCACCACCTGTCCATTTCCGCCTATAAACTTGAGCTTCTGATGTTTCGTAGACATCAGGATGTCCCATCGGCGAATAGTGGGTCTTCCCAATATCATATTGTACTGGGACGGAAAGTCGGCTACAACAAACTCGACCCTTTCCGACTTGAAGGCTTCTTTCGTACCCAGAGTCAACCGTAAAGAGACGGATCCCTTGACATTTGTATTCCCACCATTGAAACCAATTAGCATGGTTTTACATGGTTTCAAATCTTCAACATCTAAGTTCATCTTCTTGAATGCGCTCCAAAGAATTATATCGGCGGAGCTTCCATTATCTACGAACATCTTTCGTACCCGGCAATTGCCAACCGTCCCTGTGATGACCAACCCATCTTCATGTCCAGGAACGACACCTTCCATATCCTGCTTTGTGAAGTATAAGAGTGGAGGTTCTTGGTCATCAGCACGATTCTTGAATTTTGGCTGTGTTCGGATCGACAACACCTCCTTCAAGTATTTCTTTCTTTGATTGGCGGTGTCACCTCCGCCTCCCATGGCTCCCGAAATTACATTACATTCAAACTCGGGTTCCAGGAACGCATCGTCCTCTTCTCGCGGTTTCTTTCTTTTATCCTTCTTGTCGAGTTGAATCTCGTCTCCTTTGCGTTTATTCTTTCTTCCTTGTGTTTTGATCACATATTGTCTTAGTCTTCCTTCTCGAATAAACTTCTCGATAGCATCCCGTAAATCCCAACACTGGTCGGTGGTGTGGTCGGGTCCATTATGAAATTCGCAAAACCGCGATTTATCGAGTCCCATCTTGTTAAAGATAGGACGAGGCCGTTCTACCTTCTTCATCTCCGTAAGCGCTACCTCCTTCCAAATCTGTGATCGGGAGACGTTTAGTGGGGTGTACTTGTCGTACTTATTCTCGTACCTCCCCGGCCTGAATTTTGTATCATTATTTCGAGGACGATTTTCTGAATGCCCCCTGTTTTTTGGGGGCGGACTCCTTTTGTCTCGTCGCTCCTTCTCACGTCCTGATTATTAGCTACCTCCATCTGCTCCAGTTGTAGATATTTCTTTGTGCAGGCACGAAATTCCATGAGAGACTTCACCGGATCTTTATAAATTTTCTTGGCAAATCTCGACGAGCCATTCAATCCGGCAGATATCAGGTATACGTGCACTTTTTCCTCCAGCCCGTGCACCTGCAATGCAGCCTCTTTGAATCTATCTAGGTAGCTCTGCAGCGTCTCGCTGGGTAACTGTCTGACTTTACCTAGAGTGAACTCGGATTTTGGCTGCTTCTTGCTAGTTGCAAAGTTTAATAAAAAAATTTGTCCGAAGTCTTCAAAATTTTTAATCGACCTTGGTGGTAAGGTATGAAACCACGTCTGCGCCGGGCCCGTTAATGTAGTGACAAAAATCCTTAATATAATGGGCTCATCAATGCCCCGGACACACATCTGTAAGTCGAATTCGTCATTGTGCACTTGGGGATCCTGTGTCCCATCATACTTTAACAGAAATGACCCGTCAAAATCATCCAGATATCGAGCCTTTACGATTTCGTCCACAAATGGACTGTTGTTCTGTTGACCCCGGCTATATTTCCGACGATAAATGGGTCCTTCCTTCCCTCGCGAAGCCGACTCGCCTGTCTTATCATATTCAATCAACTTTTGATGGTGTTGCAGGGGCTCGGTGTCATCTACACGACGTGTGGGGTTTGCATCAGTTTCTACTCGGGTACGCGGACCTTCTTCGTCGTCTATTCGGATGGTCGGGATCTCGTTCCTTTTGCCCTCGCCTACTCGGATTTGGTCCCGAGGTTGGTCTTCTTTTTGCGCATGATCTCCCTCCTGCTCGATATTCCTTATCTGATTCAAATGAGCCCTCAAATCTTGTGTTGAAGGTGACGTCTCCTCTTCACGATTCGAGATATGTACCCATTCCACTATTCTCTGCAATTTCTGTTCCAACTGTGCCATTCGTTGCATCTCGGCACGTCTCCATTCCTCGTTTCGTTCCTCCATCTGACGTGTAATGCTTCGGATATCCTCCTGTCTCTGAAGAGTCTGTCTTCTCTCCATACTTTCAATTCGGCTCAAAATTGAATTAAATGCATTACTAACGAACTGCCCTCCTAACTCCTCTTCCTGCACCATTCTTCTCGGCGGAACATCCCTCCGTTGATCAGTCTGGGCTGGAGAAGAAGCGACGTCAGAAACAACTTCTGTGATATGCACCTGTTCTCGCAGTGCCACGTTCCGATTCTCTGGTATGTGCATTTCTCGGTTCGGCATCTCTGAACGTGGTATAGATTGGTTGTTCCTCGTATTCACCATTGCTGAATCGTGGGATTCGAATTTTATCGTCCCCACAAACTGCGCCAATGTTCTGTCTGTTTCCAGAACACGAATGTACAGCACAAAAGTACTGTGTGGTTGCTTTTTGATCACTCTAACTCTGCAACTTCAAGGATATCAATGAAGAATGATACCTCGAAGCAGATGATCACAAAGATACACCAATTGACGTGGGATGTGTGCTCTATGTAATTGAAAGAGAGGGAGTAGAATGTGTGTGTATCTTACTGCTGCCAACAACAAGTATTTATAGGCATATTACCTTGCGGTTATCCTACGAACTGCTTTCGAGATTTTCGGCCTCAATCTGCACGTTGTCAACCGTCCCTATGGACTGAGTCAAATCCACGTTACAAGACTTGGACAAATAATACTTCAACTCTAATTGGGCCTACAATTAGGCCCAACTCTTTCTTCCGTAACAATAACAAAACTATAAACTGTAATTTGGAAGGATGAAAAAGTGGAAGAACCATACAGGGTTACATTAATTTAGGGGCAACTCTAGTGATATATTGTTTTCGTGAGGGTTTAAAGTTACTAAGCACGTTTGTTTCTGGTGAGTGGTAACGGTTATAAACACAGGGTTATCATTATTGGCACAGTCAACATCAACATGTCAAAACTATACGGATAAAATTTAATCAGGTTTAATTTCAACCGGTCCATCGACATATAGTGGTAGTATACGTTAGGGTACTATACGAACTCCTGGTGTAAAATTTTAATTTGAATTGAAAAATAGTGTTAAAATACTAAATTAAGAAAATGTATTTATATTTGGTTCATTATTTAATGAATCATTCAAAACATCCAGTATGATACAATTAAAAGAGTTTTGTTGCATTTTAGTTTCTTTTCAAACATTCCAACAAGCTTCTTCATCAATATGATTAAGGTATTTTTTTCCGGTGTTGTTTAAGTTTTTAGGGTTTTGATGTGCTTTGTATACTCTCTCTTTTTTTTTTTTTTCGAAATACATCACTTATAAAGCGAATTGTTTTGAGGTATTATTATGTACCAAAAAATTGAAAACACAAGTGTAATTAATGTGACAGATGGCGGTTGGTGTCAGTGGTCATCGTGTGGACCATTGTCAGTTTGAACACATAAACTATAGTATCTGGCCGAACAGGTGCGATGAATTTAAAGATTTTGAACTTTACTCTAGTTATTTTAGATTATTTAGAGATCTATCTATGCAAAGTTTGCTCTTCATAGAAAGTTCTCTGATGTCTCTCTGCCATTGCATGTGTTTGGAGAAAATCTAGTCATACATCACTTTTCTAGAGGAAAATACATCCATATGTGTAAATTAAATATGAAAATGATGCAATTAAGTTCGTTTTGGACGGTATATATTTTTTTATTTTACTTTTCTTTCTTTTTCCTTTTTTTAAAATGATATGTATCTTTCATTTAATAATTTTATTTAAGTAGGATAAGATCATTATTAGTGATAAAATACTCCCTCTAAGTATTTTACATATTTATATTTTCAAATTTTGAATTTAAAACCTTTTATTAAGTTGAAATAATTTCAGATTAATTAATTTACGTTTTTGATGATATGTTTTTTTTCTTCTATGATTGTGAGCAATGCTTTTTCTAATTAGTTGGAATATGATGGAATTAATAGAGGCATTGCTTTCGTATGTTTATGTTCATACACAATTACAACATTTAATTGACAAATGCGTTTGGATAAATATCGTGCATCACTTCCTCCTTCCATTTCAAGTTTCAATATACAAGTTGTCAAGACAGCGATGAGATGCATCGTACGAATAAATTAAATAAGAATAAGACGGTGAGATTTTGATATATATCTATGCCTTCAGTAAATAAGCACATCAGAAGCATACAATTTTTGTTAATTACCTTATTTTTCCCTCTCTCTCAGACTCTCTCGCACACATTGATAATATTGTAGAAGATTTTTATATTGTAATTAAATTATAAATTATCATATACAGTAAATAGATAAAAATTTGTAATAATTATTTTTAAATTATATTAATAGTAGTTTTTAATCAATTAAAACTGTAAAAACTTTTACACTAAAAATTATATTTATTAAACTCAAATAAATATTTATAAGATGAAAAATAGATAACTACATTCATTTCAGTTTTACAAAATTTTAAAAAATAAAAAATACTATTTTCTTGTAAAACGGTTAAAAAAATCGATTTCAGTTTTCCTTTGTGACTTAATTACAATAATAGTTTGAAGAGATGAACAAAATTAAAATTCATTTTAAATTATAAATTATTTTATAAAATTCAATTCATCCTCTCTTGAGTTCATCATCTGGGACCAACAACTTATAGAGGAGATTATTTTCCTACAAAATAATAAAATATAATTGGAATTTCTGTTAGTAAAATTATTTATATTAGCATTTGATGGTACGTAGTTGGAGAAAGATTGTCTATTGTTATTGGAGGGAAAAAAATGAAGAATAGCTGGGCAACTAACCATCCTGCTGATTAGTGTTTTGTATTGCACAAATGAAAGTTATACTCAAATGAATAAAACTTACCTTTTTCGATGCTAACGGGCTTGACGGTGGTGGCTGGGGATGGAAAATTTCTGTTTCTACATTAGACAGTGTTGTAATTGTTTTGTTCAAGATATCTAATCATTATTTTGGATATATAATTATTAATTTGAGTCGAGATAAACAATATCTTAGATGGAAACTTTTTTTGATTTTATGTAATTATATTTTTCAATAAACTTGATATAGCTCATGTTTTGTACAATTAATAATTATAAAATTAAAATCATTAGGGTAAGGTGTGTGTATAGTGTTAATAGAAAGATAGATCAAGAGAGTATGTACCTTTTTCTATGAATGTAACATATATTTATAGACAAGTTACCTCAAGATTAACTGAACCCACGTTCCTATTATCTCAGCTGAAATCTCTCTAACAGGTGAGATCACGATCTTTGTTTGTTGTGACTCCGTGGTTGTTACGCGTATGGGTTGGATCTTATTGTTAGGATTCTCTGTTATCAAGTCTCCAATGGACCTTTCTGTGATTACCACTAGCGAACCCATATATAGAATCCGTAACAGTTGTCCCTCAACCCGGTTGTCAATGTCTCTAGGCAGTCGGGATGTATTCATCATATTGGTATAGGCCGAGTTGTCTCTGGCTGTCCTTATCCTAGTATTGCTTTGTGCCAGGTTGTCTCTGTACCTCTGCCTTAAGTGACCTAACATGACACTCAGGATGGGGAACGTCTTTTGTGACATCACCCATCATGTCCTTTTATTAGTCGTAACACGCTACATGAGCATTTAATGCACTATCACTTCATTACATGCCTCAATCATATCATTTTGACTAGATTTGTCTGTTTTGCCCCCAAACGTTGAGATAATTTGTCCTTTTTTGCCCTTATACACGACATTTCATGCCTGACAGTTATGTAGTCACGACGCCCTGTGCCTTTGACGATTAAGCTATCATCCCCCTTTGTCTTTATAAATCATTTCATTTTCATTTGTATCTTCTTCTCCGTTTTCGCTTACTATCTCAGCATTTCTTCTGTATTTTGTGCACCCTTATTGCTATCACTCGCAACATTTTGTCACCGACGCTTTCCAGAAACTCTCACAAATCGGGTACTTTCAATACCCTTCTTGAACTTTAGTTTTTGATTAACCATATTACTACTCTCTTTTGTTAACCTTTCTTGTAAACTCCCTGTTTTCCCCATTTAAAATGAAGCTTTCTCTTAAGGAAGAAGCGAAATTATGCCAAACCATCTCCCCCAGAATAGGATATTGGCTCTTTGGTCTTCCCCTTACGGAAGAAGAAAGAGAAAAGACCCTATTTTGCTCACATACTGGTGGTGGGACATCGAAAACTAAAGTTTCTAAAAATAAATCTTCGTTAGATCAAAATCAAAACCAATCTAATACTAGGTCTTCCTCTAGCTATTCTTTGTCTTCAACTTTGAATCCTGAATTGCAAAACTCACAATCGTCTTTAGAACATCATCCCATCCCGAAAACCTCCTTCGAAACCCGATTCGATCCATGTATCGACTGTGTTGTTGAAAGTACCTATTTTTTAAATTCCGACCTTGATTCGATGGCTGATTCAATGCTTGGACGCTGTCGTCACAACCCGGTTCATATCCCAAAATCGAGCCTTACCCGACTGGGCAAGGCTCATATACCGAGTAATACCCCTAGACTGCCCTTAGATGTTGACAGACTCAATGACGTCATTCTTATCCCATATGATACTTCACCTCCACCAAACTCTTCTTTCCAACCAACCACTATTTCCCTAGGTATGTCACTGCTTTACTGATTATTACTTCTTTAACATAGGTATTTATAGACCCATCATTGTCGGAACAAGTGGCAGAAAGTCAATTTGCTGGGTCATAGCCTGATTCTCCATCTTCGGACGAAGTGTTGCTCACCTTGTTTGAACTAACCCCAGGGAACATTGTCGTGATTCCCGTCGAAAATCAAGAAGGTTTCTCAATCTGTCCCCCAAATCCCAACGAGCCTATTTGCTCTTTTCGGGAGGGGAACAAACCTTTTTTCTTCTTTTTCTACAAAGACGTAATTACCCGGATAGGAATCCGATTTCCTCTCTCCGATTTCCAAATGCAAATTTTAACTCACCTTCACGTAGCTCCCTCACAACTTCATCCAAACAGATGGGGATTTATCAAAGCTTTTGAACATTTTTGTCAGTATTTAGAAGTCCCCAGCATTGTTCCCTTTTTCTTTTACTACTTTACTGTACAAACTAATAGAACAGGTAGAGAATCCCCGAATAAGAAAGGTTGGACTTCCATCCGGGGTCATACAGAGCGTAGACTCTTCAATGTATATACAGATTCCTTAAAAAATTTCAAAAACAAATATTTCAAAGTTGTTGCCAACCCCGGCAAACAACTTTTCTTTCTTTGCTCTATTGAGTCACGGGACATAGAGTGGAAATTTCCGCTATATTGGACCCGTACACACCATGACTTTCCGCCTTCCTCCTATCGTTTCCCAGAAACGAGTTTATCAGATTCTAACGCTTACGCAGTAACCCGGATAGATGCATATAAAGAAGCTTACGGCCAACCTAGCGTAGCTTCTTTTATTCGCCAGCTCAGATCTGGGGTTTCCTCTCACTCGAGTATGAACATGTCTATCTTAATTTATTATACCTGACTTTTTCTGTTCTAATTATCTGTTTATTTTTATTTTGTAGCTGCTATATGGGACAACAACTAGTGCCCTCCTCAACTGCCAACACTATTACTATGGCCAAGCGCCATTCTTCATCATCAAACCGGATGATAGATTGGCTAAGCGAGCAGCTGCTGACTCTGCGACTGATCGTCCTCTTAATCCCAAGCAGTCTTAGCCTCAGTCTTAGCCTCCTCGTTTCCTTACTATGATTGGGGTAGGAAAAACAAAAAGGAGAAAGATTACAGAGTCTCGAGCAGAACCGATCACTCAGTTGGGGGTCGTTCCATCAGAAACACCTAACACGGCTTCCCCAGCTCAACTTGGACTGACTACATCCGAGGTGCCACCCTTGGACATCGTTATTCATCTCGCTCCGACAACTTCTACCCCTAGTGGCTCTGGGTTGTCGTTGGGACTTCTTTGGGAGAAGGGTGTTGATGAAGACCTTTTCCGCATTGTCAAAGCGCCTAAACGCTTCTCAGATTCGAGTCTCCTCTCCCACAATGACCTTGAAGAACTCCACTGTTTAGAAATAAATGCTTTTAAGTGTGCCTCCTTGGTTCAAAGTTTAACGACTTTGAAGTCCAGGCATAGCAAAACACTTGACGAGATTAATGCATCTTGAGAGGAGACCCACAAAACCCATGGGGAACTTCTTGTGGCACAAGACACTGTTGCTTCCCTCCGTCAAGAGCTTCATGCGGTGCAAGAAGTTGTTGAGAAGGCTCAGGCTGCTCTAGAGGTTGCACACAAGAGGCATGCTTCCATGACTCAAAGCTTTAATGAATTGGATGCTCTCTATTGTAAGTCCAAAGCAGCGCAGCAAGAGGCTGAGTCAAAATTACATCGCGCTGAACAGGACATTGCTGTCATGAGGGAGGAATTATCAACAGCTGTAGAAAGGTCTTTTAACAACTCATTGGAGCAAATTCACTTATTGACCGTGATTAAGCTAAACACTACCGGGATGCATTTCAAGGCTTACGTTAGTGATGGTAAATTGATTTCTCCCCCTTCTCCTTCAATGACGTAGATGGAAGAAGATTGTGAGGAAGAAGAGAATACTCCTGCTGACAAAGTTGATCAAGCCCTATCCCGGGAAGCATGATTGATGAAGGGTCGGGATGCTGGTTTTACCTTGTAATGTTCTTTTCTTGTTGGGGCTTTTAGTCCCCGTTTGAATTTGTGTCAAACATTGTCGAGCTTGTTCTCGGTTTATTTTGTTCAACGACACTAAGGGTTGTGTTTATACTTTCAAAATGTTCTTTAAAATTTCACTTACTACCTCATGAATCCATACTATATTGGATTTTATTAGATGATTTGGCCAAGTTCAAAAATATTTTTCGCCGACTGCATAAATATTCATCTGGTTTTAACGACTAGACATTTTATTCGACAAACACTTTATTTTTGCAACATGTTTCGGGTTATCATCCTTGAACTTAATCGTGACACAGATTAATTTGCTACCTGTAAGAATTTGAATTCATAATCAAACATTCCTACATATCGACCTGATCAGGGTTCACATAGCATATTTCTCTGGTGCCACGATAATAACTTTGATGCATCATTTACGCGAAAGTTGTTTACTAGGTTTATACGTTGTTCCACACTATAGACCAAAGTTACAACTTTTCAAATTACGATTAACAATGATGCTTTATTTAGAATATTATAAAACGACTCATGACCCTAAGTCACGATTACCGAATTATAAATTTTTGTCATAACCAGCTTACGATCCCAATGAAAGAGACACAACATGACATCCGGGTTATGAACTTGTCATAAAATGACTCATGGTCTCAATAAAAGGGAAACGACATGATTCCTGAATTATGAGTTATGAATCCTACAAAGGAAAATAAACCAATATTTTGCCAAAATCACGGCTTATTGATTCGAACAATAATAAAAACTGCCGAACAATTGAACCCAGATTTAACTGCAATATTTTTTAAGTTTATCCGCATTCCAAGTTTGTGTTATTTTTTTCCCTCAAGGGTTTCCAACACATAGGCTCCATGTCTGAGTTTCTCTAGAACCCGGTAAGGTCCCTCCCAGTTAGTTGCTAACTTCCCATCTTTGGCATTTTTATTTTCGATATCCGCTCGTCGGAGTACTAAATCACCTTTGTTGAATGTTCGAAGCTTTACTCTCTTATTATACTTAGCGGCTATCAGCTGTTTTGATGCTAAATCCTGGCAATGTGCACTGACTCAGACTTCATCCGCCAAATCCAACTCGACCGCCAAAGCTTCGTTGTTCTAGTCTTCGTCCTCCTGAAGGACATTCTTTCTCCGCCAGGATGGTTGACCGATTTCCATTAGAATCATAGCCTCGCAACCATATGTCATTCTAAATAGGGTTTCTTTAGTGGATGTCTAGGCGGTAGTCCTGTACCCCATAGAACATAATACAATTGTTCCACCCAACTGGAACCGGCTTCCTGCATCCGCTTCCTCAAACCATCTACAATCACCTTATTTGCAGCTTCGGCCTGCCCGTTAGATTGCGGGTGTTCTACCGAAGCGAAATGGTGTTTGATATGGAACCCAACCATCATTTCTTGGAACCTCTTGTCAATAAATTGAGTACCGTTGTCTGTCACGATTTCACCTGGGATTCCAAACCTTGAAATGATGTTTCTTTCGAAAAATCTTTGCACCCGAGCTGATGTTATGGTGGAAACAGGTTCTGTTTCTATCCACTTCGTGAAATAGTTCACTACTACTACCAACCATTTCAATTGTCCCTATACTGCCTTGAATGGTCCCAATAGATCCATTCCCCACTTGAAAAAGAGCCATGGAGCCGAGATAGATGTCAAATCGGTAGGCGATGACCATATTGTCTTAGCATGCTTCTAACAGCTTTCGCATTTCTGAACGTGATTTCTAGAATCAGCTTCCATTGTTGGCCAGTAGTACCCGGCCCAAAAAGTTTTCCTTGCTAATACTTTAGCTCCCATGTGCCGACCATTTATTATTTCATGTATCTCGATCAGCATATAGTCGATTCTATCCGGGCTCAAACACACCAACATCGGAGTATGCAACCCTTTGCAGTATAATTCATCTCCTATAAATATGTACATAACTGCATCACGTACTAACTTCTTGGCTTCTATCACATCGTCTGGCAAGATTCCTCTTTCTAGGTAATCGATCATAGGTCTTCTCCAATCCTCAGCTGCCGAGATTATCATTATACAACTCGGTTTAGAGACTTCCTGTTGAATGACCATCCTATGAATTCCCGAGCTCTTGGTGCTTGCCAGTTTTGACAAAACATTGGCCCTGGAATTTTCCCCTCTAGGAATATGACTAACAATGACCTCATCAAACACGAACATGATTTCTTTAACTTTATTCAAGTATTTGGCCAACAACGACCTTTTCACCTGATACCGCCCCTCAATTTGGGCCGCAACAAGTTGAGAATCAGTAAGCACTTTTAGCTTTTTTGCTCCTTGCTCTTTAGCCTGTACTAGCCCGACTATCAGTGCTTCATACTAAGCTTGGTTGTTAGACATAGAGAAGTTTAACTGAAGGGATTGCTCAATAGCCACTCCTTTCGGGTTTTCTATTATTATCCCAGCTCCACTTCCCTTGGCATTAGACGATCTGTCAACATATACTTTCCAAACATCGTCTTCTATTCTTTCACTAGCCGGGGTTAATTCCATGACAAAATCATCGTCTTCTATCTGTCAACATATACTTCACAATCCGGATTCCACTTCACTATAGCTTCTTTTTTAAGCAACTTGAAGAAAGGAAGTGTTTTTTCTACTGATTTTGGGAGAAAACGCGTCAAAGCCACCAATTTTCCTGTTAGTTGTTGAATTTCTTTTTTGTTTGCGGGGAGCTTCATGTCCAATATGGCCTTACACTTATCCGGGTTGGCTTCTCCCTCTGTGAGTTAACATGAACCCCAGGAATTTACCAGTCGAGACACCAAATACAAACTTGAGCAGGTTTAGTCGAATACAGAATTCCCTCAGTCTATTGAATGTTTCTTCTAAATCTTGTATATGATCGGCCATAATAGTTGTCTTTACAATCATGTCGTCTATATAGACTTCAATATTTCGGTCGAGTTGATACTCCAACACTTTATTCATCATCCTTTGGTATGTGGCCCTTGCGTTCTTCAACCCAAAAGGCATGACATTATTAAAATAATTCGCCTTTTCACCTATAAAGGCCATTTTTTCTTGATCTCCCGGATACATAACTGTCTGATTATAGCCCGAGTATGCATCCATAAAAGATAATAACTAGAACCTGAATGATTTATCTACCAGCTGATCAATATCGGGCATTGGATAAGAATCTTTGGGGCACACTTTATTTAAGTCAGTATAATCTGTGCACACTCGCCATTTGCCATTAGATTTCCTGACCATCACTACATCAGATAACCATGTAGTATATTGGATTTCTCGTATAAACCAAGCATCCAATAACTCTTTAATGTGTTCTTCCAGTGCTTTTTTCCTTTTTGGGTCGAGCTTCCTCTTCTTTTGTGCCACAGGCTTTGATCCAGGATATATCGACAACTTATGACAACAAAAGTTGGGATCTATCCCCTTAATTTCTGATGCCTTCTAGGCGAAGACATCTTGATTACTTTTAAGGCACTCCACCAACTTGGCTTTGGTGGCGGAGTCGACCATGTTACCGATCTTGGTGATTTGCCAAGGCCGATCTCCTATTTGCAAGTCTACCAAATCTTCAGCTGGCTCCGGTCTCTATTCCTCGACATCTTCCCTCATGTCGAACTCAACCATATTCATCGGCTTTCCTGGTTGGGGTTCTTCCATCTTCCTGCCATTCTGGTCCCCTTGACGTATCCGGGGTGGTGAAGATGGGTCACCCTCGCTATCCTTTACTGTGTTATAATAACACTGTCGGGATTCTTTCTGATCTCCGCAGATTGTCACCATTTTGTCTTTATTCCTGACCATTTTTATCTTCTGATGTTTGGTAGACATCAACATATCCCACTTGTGGATAGTTGGCCTTCCCAAGATAACATTATATGGTGAAGGAAAGTCGGCCACAACAAACGTGACCCATTCTAATTTAAACGCTTCCTTAGTGCCCAAAGTCGTCCGAAGATCAATAGAACCTTTAGGGTTAATATTTTTCCCATTGAATCCTATCAACATGGTTTTACATGGGTTTAAATCTTCTTCATCAAGATTCATCTTTTTAAACGCGCTCCAAAGAATAATATCTGCTAAGCTGCCATTATCTACAAAGATTGTTTGACTTGGCAATTAACAAGTGTTCCAGTAATTACCAAGCCATCTTCATGACCGAGTACCAGATCCTTCATATCTTCTTCTATGAAATAGAGCACATGAGGCTCTGTCTTGTTATTCTTGCCTTTGAACTTAGGCTGTTCTCTCACTGAAAGAACTTCCTTGATATACTTCCTTTGATTGATAGTATCTCCTCCTCCTCCCAAAGCTCCAGAGATGACATTGTAGAAGAACTTGGGCTCTACAAATTCATCTTCCTTATCATTCTGTTTCTTTCTTTTATCTTCTTTATCTCTCCCGGGTTGGGTTTCGTTCTCTCCCTTGCCCTTACGCTTGTTCTGGTGACCCTGGGTCTTTATTACATATTGTCTTAATTTGCCCTCTCGGACAAACTTTTCAATCGCATCTCGAAGATCCCAGCATTGGTTAGTAGTATGCCCTAGTTCGTTATGGTATTCGCAAAATCGGGATTGATTCATCCCAGCTTTAATATATAATGGACGAGGTTGTTCCGCCTTTTTCATTTTGGTCAGAGCTACCTCTCTCTAGACTTGTGACTGGGATGCATTAAGTGGAGTATATTTTTCATACTTGGCCTCATATTTTCCTAGCCTGAACTTGACATCCGGGTTCCTGCCTTGGTTGTGAACCCTATGATTTTGCCTGTTTCTCGGAGGTGGAATCCTTTGTCTGGGACTTTTTTCTTTATCTTTCCCTATTGCATTAGCAATTTTCATCTGCTCTAGCTCCAAATATTTTTTCGATCGAGCCCTAAACTCCATCAACGACTTCACCGGCTCTTTATATATTGATTTTGCCAACTAGGATGATTCATTCAACCCGACAGAGATGAGGTGTATATGCACTTTTTCCTCCAATCCCTGCACTTGCAAAGCTGCTTCCTTGAAATGATCTAAATAACTCTGTAGTGTTTCACCGGGTTGTTGTTGTATTTTTCCCAATGCGAACTCAGACTTAGTTTGCTTCTTACTAGTCGCAAAGTTTAGCAAGAACTTTTGTCTGAAATCTTCAAAATTACAGATCAACCGCGGTGGTAATGTATGAAACCACGTCTGGGCAGCTCTAGATAAGGTAGTAACAAAGATTTGGGAAATTATTGGCTCGTCAATTCCTCGAACACACATCTGCATGTCGAATTCGTCAATATGTACTTGTGGATCCTGGCTTCCATCATATTTTGACAAAAAAGAATCGTCAAAATCTTCTAAGTACCGAGCATTGACTATTTCATCCATAAAAGGACTATTGTTGTGTTGTTCTCTACTATACTTCCTCTAATAAACTCCTCCGTCAATTCTTTTCTGAGGTGCCGCTTCTGTAGTCGAGTTCATTGTTGTTGGTTCGTGAACATCTGGGATCGTAGCCCGAACTTGGGCTGCATGGTTCACTTCTACGTTGGTGCGCTGGCGTGAAATTGCCATTTGTACCCGGGTCATGTTCTCAATATTAGAACATTGGGTTATCATCTCGGTATCGGGATGGACCTGTAGCGTTCCCTTGAGATACACCTCTAGTGTCAAATCGACTGACTGGTCCTTCTGAATTAATCGGGATTACGTGGTCTCCAGGATCTGTATGCCGGTCTATTGGATAGACTGGGGCCTGACTGGCCTGTTGATGAATCGCGTTCTTGGCTATATCGTGACTCTGCTTTCCGCGATTCTCATTATTAACCGGGTTCTCCATACTCCTAAAACGCTGCTCCATGAATTGCATACATTGTTCTTCTTCACGCCTCCATGCCGCATTACGCTCCTCTATCTGGAGCGTTATGTTTCTGATGTCCTCCTGTCTTTGAAGGGCATATCTTTTCTCCATGTCCTCCATTCGGGCTAAGATCGAATTGAGGACATTATTCATGAGACGCTCAGTAGGCTCCAGATTAGGAGGTACCACTACCGCTGGATGACGAGTTTGATCTAGGCGGTAAACATTTGGGGCTACCGGAGCACCGGAGCAGGTGACGAGGCGGTGTCTGCCACCTCGTCACTGACGTGTACAACATCATAATTCCTCGCCAGAAATGGGTCAGGAGGTATCTCTCCTCTTCCACCTGCATCAGAATGTGGGTGTACATTCTGATTACTTCTTGTGTTTACCATTGTGAACCGTAGGATTTGAAATTTACGATTCCCACAAACGGTGTCAATGTTCTGTTTTCACAAACAGGGGTGTTCAGCAAGTATGTTGATACTTTGATATTAGATCACTAACTCTCTTTAAGGTATTTATAAGAGAAAATATCTCTGAGAATATGATTACTATGCACTTCACGGTTGAAACAATACTCAACCAATGGTGGTGAGGTGTGTGCACAGTGTTAATGGAAAAGATAGGTCAAGAGAGCGTGTACCTTTTTCCATGAATGTAACCTATATTTATAGGCAAGTTACCTCAAGATTAACTGATACCACGTTCATGTTATCTCAGCTAAAATCTCTCTAACCATTGAGATCACAATCTTTGTTTGTTGTGACTCCGTGGTTGTTACGCGTGTGGGTTGGATCTTATTGTTAGGATTCTGAGTTATCAAATCCCCAATGGACCTTTATGTGATTACCACTAGCGATCCCATATATGAAATACGTAACATAAATAATTGTTAAAAAATATAATTTATTTTTCAATAATATGAATATAAATAAAAATATATGCTTGATGTGTTAAGTAATTTCTTTTTACATTATATATATAATATGCTCAACTGTATGTAATGTTTTCGCTCATGGTATATAATACAAATATTTATCCCATTGTTTATATATCCATAAAATTTTCTACAAGTTTTTTTTTTTCCGATTTGCATGTGTTGTGTAGTGGAGGAAATAAATATTAGTGAGATTTTTATCAATAAATCTCAATCAAATATACTATATAAATGAATTTAAAATTATATTTTAATTCAAAATTTTAAATATTAACGTGTTTAATTTTTCTACTTTTACTTATATAACATTTTATTTCATACTTATACTTCTAATAAAGAGACATGACTCTCAAAAGAAATAGTTATTTATGTAAATTAAATATTATTTGTACAATTCAACCCTAAAAAGCTGCCCAAACTTTTGTATTTTCCATGCTTCAAAATTTCTGTTTGAAAACGACGAGGAGCAGGGCAAGTTGGTGACATGGCGCAACACCCCCAACATCTTTCTAGGGTTTCGTTGTGATCAACCACGGCTTTTTTATCAAATGAGGGTAAAATTTTAGGGTATTTATCTTTTGGGAGCAATTTAATTTTTATTTTTTATTTAAGGGTAAGTCTGTCATCTAGTTACGACTTTAATTTTTTTTAAAAACTATTTTAAATTATATTAAAACAGAAGTTGTAAATATATTTATGATTTTAAAGTCTTAAATATATTTACGACTCATATGAAATAATCCTACTTTTCTAATATGTTTTCTTTTTCAAATTATTTAATTAATATATTTGAAGTAATTATTTATTTAAAAAATATAATTTCAAAAACATTGTTATTAATTTAATATATATTTTTTTATTATTTGAGTAATTTGAAAAGGCAAATAAATTTATTTATATATTGAATATGAAATTCCAAATTTTATTACTTAACCTAAATTTAAAATTATTAGTTAAATTATTTTAAATAATATGCAAGTTTAAAATTAAAAATAAAAAAATTTATAGTTGTTTAAAAAAGAAAAAATTGAATAATTAAATTTAAAAGAAAACAAAAAAGGAAGTTGTGGAGCATCACATGACTTCAAAGTCGTGGAACTCCACACGACTTATAAGGAAAAAAAAGAAAAAAAGGAAAAAGAAAAAATGAAAAAAGAAAAAAAATAGAAATATTGATTGATTAATTTGTTTGTCTAATTTATTTAATAAATATAATAATTTTAGTTATTATAATATATGAAATAATGATATTTAATTTGTTTGGTTCTTTTATGTATTATTATATTAATTTTATTAGTTTTTAAAATAATTTTTTAATTATTGTTAGTAATTTTAAATTTCTAATTTGGATAGAAATGTTGTTTGATTAATTATTTTTATAACAGTAAACTTTTTTTGTTATATGAAATAAGAGATATATTTATTTTATTTGTAATTATTTAAAAAAAATAAAAAAAATTAATGTTGTTTAAAAAAGAAAAATTTGAATAATTGAATTTAAAAGAAATAGAAAAGGAAGCCGTCACATGGTTTCAAAGTCACGTAGCTTCACACGACTTCTAAGAAAAAAAAAGAAAAAAAAGGAAAAAATAATGAAAGCAGGAAAAAAATAAATATATTATTTGATTAATTTGTTTGTTTAATTTATTTAATAAATATAATAATTTTAGTTATTATAATATATGAAATAATGATATTTAATTTATTTGATTCTTTTATGTATATAAATTAAATTATTGTAATTTATTATATTAATTTTATTAGTTTTTAAAATAATTTTATAATTATTATTAGAAATTTTAAATTTCTAATTCAAATAAAAATATTCTTTTGATTAATTTTATAGTCACAACACCTGATATTACTTACCTTTAAATGGAAAATAAAAAAATAGGTTCCCCAAAAAGGTAAATACGCTAAATTTTTACCCATTTAATTAAAAAAGCCGTTCAACCACCATGCGAACCAATCCATAACAACAACAATGCAATCCTTTTCACAACCGGTGACGATGGCAGGAGCATCAATTCTCGCATCTTAATCACGAAAAGGAAACTACATAAGCTCTCCATGCCAAAAGCTAGCGCCACACTTTTTTCCTTGGTAGTCGAGGAGAATAACAATAATAATAATAAGAAGAAGAAGAGATAAAACCAAATCCCATTATGATTCGTTAGAAAAGATAAAAATAATATGAAAAAATTAAAATAAAGTAAAAATATAAATTCCATTTAATTTTTTCTCTAATTCTCTCTTCATCCACTCTATTTCTCTCCTACCAAAAACACCATTAGTAATAGATCCAGCTGATACATAACATGGTGCATGGTATACGAGTGTTACATAACCAGCTTTTCGTAATCAACACAAAAACGAAGACGTACTTTCCCTAGTTAAAATTAAAGTTAAATTAAAAAAAAAAAACACTGACAAGGGAAATGAACATTTCGACATGAGTAAATAGTGCGCAATGTAATGTGTTTTTCAAATTATTATTCTATTACCGTAAATGACATTATAGTAAATTTGTCAACCTTTATAAAATTAATCTTAAAATTCATATTTACCATAATATTTAATTAATTAATAATTAATAATATAACTTATTATATTAACAATGGATAAATATTAAAATTAATCATTATTATAAGAATTTGACTAGAATAAATCATCCAATTTTTTTAAAAGACATTATACCTTTTTTATACTATTATTCAATAAAATATTGTCGTATACTCCATGTTATATATAGTAAATTTGTTTGCTTTTTTTAAAAGAAGTAAATTTGTTTGCTTTTAAAAATTATAATAACCGTAAAAATTACATTTTCATTAATTAAAAATATGAAAATATATTTACAACGATAATATATGAAATTCAATCTCGTATTATGAATTTTAAAAAATATTTTCAGTATTAATACATTTGAATAAAAAATTAACTTTAATACAGTTTAGTTAACTATTTTTTTTACAGCAACCATTTTTTTATTTTTTATTTTAAAAAGAATAAGAGAATAATGAAAACAAAGGAAAACAATAAAGATCAAACAAAGTTACGTGCTAAGTGCTAACTATATGTTGATTGAGTTTATTTTAATTTTAAAAAATAATTTTAAAATAATCATTTTATTAAGAAACAAACAAAATTTATTTATTTATTAGAATAAACAGATAACTATTTTAAAATACAAAAAAATGTTTATTTTCTAAAAAATAACCACTTATTTAAACAAATAAAATTAAACATATTCGTGCGAAGTGAATGGAAGATTTACACGGATAGGGGTATAAGAACGTGTTGATGTGAGAAATGGAAACGCCACGTGTGAGGAGGGAAAGAAGATAAAGAGGGAAGGAGTCGTTGGAGAATAGAAGGAAAGGTAAAGGAGAAAAGCGTAAAATAAGAAAAAAATGGCGTGCTTTCTGGGCATAAACATAAATAAAGTACCCTCTCTCTGAGCCACCCTGTCAACGTAGTCCCCTACTCCCTACACAAACCCACTGCCTGTTATAATAACAACAGTACTATTTTCTCTTATAAGATTTTTATAAAAAAAATATTTATCTTATTTTATAATTTTTTTTATAATTTTAGGTGGATTAATTTTTTTATATATTCTTATTTAATTATTTTTCCAAACATTAACAAAAGTAATCAAGTAAATAAAAAAAGAAAAATATAATTATAAAATGATAATATTAATTATTAAGTAATTAATAAATTTAATATAATTAATTATTTTAAAAAATATAAATTAATTAAAATAATTTTATAATTAAAAATAAATACAAACAGACGGAAAAACTATCTTATAATTTACATTACATTACCCCAAACAAACACAACCCTTCTCTCTCTCTTTCTTTATCCAGCACGACAAAGCTCGTTCCAGACAAGCGCGTCATAGCCTCCAAAACGCTCATCATCATCATCATTCGTTTCCCCACAGTTTCACAAGTAGCAGCGAAGAAGAACTAAACCGAGCCGAACCAAACAAAAAAACAAAAGAAACACAACCCCTTCTCGTGATTCGCGTCCTTCTAACCAATATCTTCACCGAATCGCCTTCATTTATATCAATGGCGGCGACCATTTATTTCCCACTCTCACTCTGACGCCATTTTTCTCTGTGCACTGCTTTCACCCAATTTTTATTTTTAAATATGAATAAATAAAAATAAATACTCCTTCTTTTTCACCGCATTCAATTCATTCCATTTCGTAACACGCTTCTTCTCCTTTTCACTTTCATCCCGTTTTCTCTTCTTCTACAACCTTCCTTTCTTCGTAAATACTTTTCAGAACAAGTTCAGCTTTCTCAAAGAGCTTCGTCAAGTTTCATACATAGTTGCTTTGTTTGTTTAGTAGTACTACTCTACATGCACACGCACGCGCGCTTTGTTGGGTGAGGTGGTTTTTGTTTTTGTTGACATGGGAGGAAACGAACCAAACGTTGGTATGCCTTGTCGTTTTTTATGAAAAAAATAGTTTTTTTTTTTTGCGTGTGTGTGGTGGTTTTTTGGTTTGGTTTGAAAGGAGAGAAAAATTAGAGTGAAATAAAAATGAAGTTTATGAAGTTGGGTTCGAAGCCTGATGCTATTCAAAGTGATGGAAAATCTATCAGGTACCGTGCTCTTCGTCTTTTCCTCCTTTTTTTTTGTTGTGTTTTTTAAGGTTTTTATTTTGTGTGCTTTTTGTGTTCTTGGTTTTTTTTTTTTTTTTTTGAGTTTTTTGGTGTCAGGAATGAAGTTAATGTGTGCTAATGTTATCTGGCACGAAATATGAGCTGAGATGTTATTGTTGTTGTTGGTCATTGATGCATTTGAGGCACTTCTTAGAGTTTCATCACTGAATGCCTTCAGAAGAAAGCCATTATTCTTTTGTCTGCATAAGCATAACCCCTGAAGT
This sequence comes from Glycine tomentella, assembly GCA_007407185.1. NCBI lineage: Eukaryota > Viridiplantae > Streptophyta > Magnoliopsida > Fabales > Fabaceae > Glycine > Glycine tomentella. The sequence goes on from PYAF01000938.1 coordinate 182,952, forward strand.
AGTGTTAATATTCTATATTGCTGCTAACTGTAAAAGAAGAGAGAGTGGTTTTGAATCAGAGGTGGTCCTGTTTTGGAATTGTGAAATTATTCTATTTTATTAGTTTGCGGTCCAAATATTTGTAAAGTGTATGGAGTTCCCAGCATGTTAAATCATGGCAAAATGCATAGCCTATTTAAAACGATATTAATTGCTATATATTATATATTATGTATATTATGCATGTGACTTCAGTGTGTGTACTTAGATTATGGTTACCACCTTGTAGGTGTGGAGATAAGGTTTGAGAATTTTCACTTGTGGTTGGATTTTCAGCCTGTTATGAAACCGTATGCGACAACGAAGTGTCATCTGTCATGCATGTGGTGCATGTATGTAATTAACTGAAAAGTGAGAAGCACGTTTGGACAGTGATATTAATTTGGATGTGTCTCCTCTCTAGTTTGTTATTTTGCTGGGGGATTTTTAATGAGTTGAAATTTCTGCTCTGTAAATTTGGATTTTCTTTGTACTTGAGATAAATAAAATTGTATGATTTCTCAACCCCTCAAGAGCATAGATTTCAAATATTAAAACTTCTGGCAAACAATGTGTTAAAGTTTTTTTTTTTTTTTTTTTTTGGGGGTGGGGGGGGGGGGGGGGGGGTTGACAAGCCTTTCTGGATTTTATAGCTATTTGATTGCTTTCAAGATGTAAAATATAACTAATTCTTTGTCACATGGTGCTGAACAGCATGCATCTTTGTTTAATACTTCTGGCTGTTAGTTTTTGACTTCCTAGATTAATTTTCTTCTGTCATGATTTTGTGATGATGTGACATGATCTTGCATGCATACATTGGATGTGTGGCTTCATTGTATTTTGGGGGTGAGGGTTCAGTGATTCCCTCCTTGTCATGTTTTTTTTGTCACTTGAATAATTTTTCCTTCTTTAGAAGCTAACCAACTCGTTTCCAATTTATGCAGGTATATATCATCTGAATTGGCTACAGATATTATCATAACTGTTGGTGAAGTTAAGTTTCACTTGCACAAGGTATGTACTTTGTCAGCATATTTGTTTTAGCGCTATCTTAAATAATAATAAAATATTTTAATTATAATAAGGGATATTTACTATGACAACCCCTGATATTAGTGATAATAGCACTGACATTTTGTTGTGTTTAGAAAATTACACTTGCCTCCCTTGTCTTGTTATTTTGTGTATGTCCCCTACATAGGTGTAATTCTTTAAACAAAAAGGGTGTCAAAATGAGAGAACTGTACATTAAGTAATGAGGCAATTGTAATTTTTCAGAAAATAAGGAAGGGTTCAAGTGTAGCAAGTCTAACTTTAGGGGGGGAGGTAAGTATAATTATCACTTTAGTTTAATTAATCAGCTAGTGGTACTATAGTAATGGTAGCTAATATTTTTAGATGTCCATTGTAACACTAGCAAGTTATAGTCATTTTAGAAATTTTTTTAGTGTTTTACTGTTTTCTATTGGACTGAATTGGAATGATTAGTGGAAGTCTGAATTTGACTATAAGACTACTCCAGTGTGTATTTTACTTTGTGCATTGAGTTTGCATTTAGTTTTATAATTTGTGGTTTTTATGGAGACACAACTAGCTTCTTTCTTTTGTTGTTTATTGATGATTGATGATGACTTTTGTTGAATTGTAGTTCCCTCTACTGTCCAAGAGCAATCGTTTACAAAAGTTGCTGTCAAAGGCTAATGAAGAGAATGCTGATGAAATTCAATTGGATGATTTTCCTGGTGGTCCCAAGGCTTTTGAAATATGTGCAAAGTTCTGCTATGGAATGACTGTTACTCTTAATGCTTACAATGTTGTGGCTGCTCGTTGTGCCGCTGAGTACCTTGAGATGACTGAGGATATTGATAGAGGGAACTTGATTTTCAAAATTGAGGTGTTTCTTACCTCCAGTATCTTTCGCAGCTGGAAGGATTCTATTATTGTTCTCCAAACTACTAAATCTCTTTTGCCATGGTCTGAGGACTTAAAGATTGTTGGGAGATGTATAGATTCCATAGCTTCTAAAACTTCTGTGGATCCAGCAAGCATCACTTGGTCTTACACTTATAACCGTAAATTATCAGAGCTTGATAAAATTGTTGAGGACAAGATAACACCACAAGAGAAAATTGAGCCTGTTCCTAAGGAATGGTGGGTTGAAGATATATGTGAACTGGACATTGATCTTTATAAACGGGTAATGATTACTGTCAAGTCAAAGGGAAGAATGGACGGAGTCGTGATTGGCGAGGCACTAAAAATCTATGCTGTAAGATGGTTGCCTGATTCTGTTGATGCATTGGTTTCTGATGCCCATGCCTGGAGGAACAAATCTCTGGTAGAAACAATTGTCTGTTTATTGCCATGCGATAATGGCATAGGTTGTTCATGTAGTTTCTTGCTGAAGCTATTGAAAGTGGCCATTTTGGTTGAAGCTGATGAGTCTTCAAGGGGACAATTGATGAAGAGCATTGGCCTAAAATTTCATGAAGCTTCTGTCAAAGATTTACTAATTCCAGCAAGGTTTCCCCAGAATACCAAATATGATGTTGATTTGGTGCAAGATCTTTTGAATATTTACAAGACTAACATAAAGGGAAGCCGTGATGTGGAGGTTGAGGAGAAGAAAGATAAAGCAAATGATCAGTCTAGGTCTTTATTGAATGTTGGCAAGTTGGTAGATGGGTATCTTGGAGAAATTGCGCATGATCCAAATCTCAGCCTCTCTAGTTTTGTTGATCTGTCAGAGTCAATTGCAGAGTTTGCTAGACCAAATCATGATGGCCTGTACAGAGCTATAGACATCTACTTGAAGGTAAGATTTTGTAAACATGAAGCATAAAATCATCTTATGATAAAAAATTGGCATGACTTGACTGACAGTCTTTTTTTGCATTGCTTCTATCCTTGTTACCTTGGAGAAAATTATTTTAATTATTTGATTGATTCCCCTAATGACATATTCCATATATTGAGTACATTATTCTGTCATTATTTTATTGTGTTTATTATTAATTATTAATAAAATAATTATTAGAGGGTGAGAATTGGTACAACGGTAAAGTTGTATTATGGTGATTTGTTGGTCATGGGTTTGAATCCTGAAACTGTTTCTTTGCATATGTAAGGATAAGACTGCGTGCAATATCCTCTTTCTTACCTTCGCATAATGAGGAGTCTTTGGACAATGGAGTACGTAATTTTTTAAATTAATAAAATAATTATTAAACAAACATGTAAAATCTAGTATATTGTTATGCTGGAGCATTGCTTAGCAAGTTACATATTTAAACTCTAGCAGTTTTCTACTGTTACATTAGACCAATTGCTACTGCTTAATAATGTGTATATTTTTTAATGACGAAGTAAGGACACCTGTAATGGGTAAAGCCTTAACTAACTAATGGCATTTTTAGTATTCACTCTAAGTTTTTCATCTTCAGGAGCACCCAAGTTTGACAAAAGCTGAAAGGAAAAAGATATGTGGACTAATGGATGTCAAGAAGCTGACAGTGGAAGCATCGATGCATGCTGCACAGAACGAACGCCTTCCTCTTCGAGTTGTGGTGCAGGTTCTTTATTTTGAGCAGGTCAGAGCTGCTTCCAATGCCCGCGAACTTGGTAACAGTCCTCACAATTCCACAAACGCTCATGTCAATGGAGATGAAGAGTGTGAGAAATTGAGTGGAGAAAGCTGCCAATCCCTCAACAACCAAATGTGTCACATGAAGGTTAGAGACGAAGAGTTCTACAAGAATGGAAAATTGAACAAGAGTAGCAAGAACAGCAGAAGTGGTATGCAGTTGCTGCCATCTAGGTCAAGGAGAATCTTTGACAAGTTATGGATTGTGGGGAAAGGACAAGGAGAAAATAGGAGCTCAGAGACTTCAGGGAGTTCCAATAGCCCTACTTCTGTAGTCCCTGGAGATACCAAATCATCGGGTTCATCATTGAGACACAGGAGGCATTCCATCTCTTAGGGAATTTTTATAATTTAAACAGGCGATGGAGATTTAAATTGCTGTGAAGTGTAAAAAGTGTTAGGATGTTAAATCTTGTGTTATTAATGCATGCAGAGTCAGGAAAAAGGTCTCACTATTAGAATTGCAAAGAAAATGTAGTGACATTATATTGTGTGTTAATCCGTGTATCATTTGGTTAGTCTATTATTGTCTTGAATCCTTAGAAGTCTTTCATTGGGGTGGGGATCTTTAGGTTTTATTCAGTACTACTACCCTTTTGTATAGAATCACCATTCTTAATTACTGTGCTGATTTGTGGATTTCCGTTTTTATTATGTTATTGTTTGATTATCGTTAATAGAGATAACACTGGGCTATGATCGGTAAAATTAGCATAAGCTAACTGTAAATTTATTATAAACTAAACTAGCATAATCTACTGTAATATTTTTTACATATTTAATGATGTATAAGAACATATTTAATATTTTTTACATTTAAATTTATTTCTAGTTACTTTAAAGAGTATGATAGTAATTTTTAAATTTTGTATGATAAGATGGTAGATTTAATGATTTTACTCATATTGTTTATCTCAATTTTTTTGTCAAAAAAGTAAAATTAAATGAAATAA
>PYAF01000939.1:2116-34979 GCA_007407185.1 Glycine tomentella
TATTATTTCCGTCTTTTGTTAATTTCTATTTCAATCAACACTTGAATGAATTTCGTCCACTATTATTGTACATAACTATTAAAATGTCAAGTTCTACTTAAATTAATTGAGTAAACCAATTCCCTGTGGAGACGAATCTTATAAATTTTGTAACTTGCAACGATAAATCGGTACGCTTGCCGAGAGTTTTCCTTAACAGCAAGCTCAAGGCCAAGAAGGAGAACTTGAAGAACTCCCTTTGGTTAGCTTTAGAGGACCCACGACAAGAGCTAGAGCTCAAGCCCTTTAAGACCACATCCAAGATGACTTGTATCTTTTGGACAAGCATGAGATGCACACCAAACTCAAAACAAACACAAAATAGTTTGTGGTAATCAATTACCAGCTATCTGTAATTGATTACCAAGGCACTTTGTAAAATAGTATTTGTTTGTTGTAATAGATTACCTGATATCTGTAATCGATTACTTAAGCATTTGTAATATGTAAAAATCTTTGTTTTAATCTATTACGAGGATGAATTAATCAATTACTTCAGCATTAAAACTGCATTGCACATGTTGGGTCAACCAAAAGTCACTTAGAAGAAGCTTGCATTACAAGCTTCATTTCATGTACATTTAGCTGGTAATTTCGTGGCCTATATAAGTTGTTCCAAAACTGATTGTAACTAACTTTGGTTCATTGAATACAATTCTAAAAATTGTTATGAGAGTTTCTCTCAACTTCTTGTGCAAGAACCTCTTGGGTATTATCAATGGTTTCTTAATGCTATTGTGGCGATTCTTCCTAGACTTATTGGAGAGCTTCTCCATGGTGTCTTCCATCTTCATCACTTACCTTCTTCCATCATCCATTGCTGCACTTTAAAGCTTCCTTATTGAGGGACAACTTGTGTTCTTGAAAGAATCTTGAAGAGTGGGTTTCATTGCAAGGTAGATTTGGGAAATTCAATGTCTAATGGGTTTAGACATACATTATAAAGAATCACAAGAATGAGCTAATTCACAAGGACTGCGACTGGTTGGAGAATGTGTATCGATTACCACTTTCTCAAGAAGGCAACAAGGAAAGACCACTTTCTTCTTCCTTTCATGGATCAAATGCTTGAGAGGTTAGCCGATCAAGTCTTCGATTCCTTTCAGGATGGATAATTGGGTTATAATCAAATTCTTCTTAATCTTGATGATAAAGAGAAACAACCTTCACTTGCCCATTTGGCGTATTTGCCTATCGTAGAATGCCCTTTGGACTTTGTAATGCACCAACCATATTGCAAAGGTGTATGAATGCCATCTTTTCTACCATGGTATAAAAATGCATAAAGGTATTTATGGATGATTTATTTGTATTCATAGATTTGTTCACGTCATGTCTCAATAACTTAGAAAGAGTTCTAACAATATGCATTGTAAAGAATCTTGTGCTTAATTGGCAAAAATCACACTTCATGGTAACGAAAGGTATAATGCTTAGGCATAAAATTTCAACAAGAGGTATTGAAGTAGATCAAGCCAAGATAGAAATAATTGAAAAGCTCCCACCACCTCGAGATGTGAGAGAAGAAAGAAACTTTTTGGGGCTCTAGGTTAACGTCCAACCCTGTCCACCTAGCATCCCACCTTCCCCAATGTTGTTTTAGTATTGGGCACCATCCATTGGTTTCTATAGAAGGTTCATACAAGATTTCTCTAAGATTTCCAAATCCCTTAGTAATTTACTTGTCAATGTGAACCTATTCCACTTCAATGAAGAATGCCTTCAAGCTTTTGACCTCTTGAAAAATAAGCTAGTAACCACACCAGTTATGGTGGCTCCCAATTGGGGGCAAGAATTTGAATTAATATGTGATGCTAGTGACTAGCGGTAGGAGCAGTATTAGGACAAAAAAAGAATGGAATATTTCATGCTATCTACTATGCCAACAAAGTGCTAAATGGAGCCCAAATGAACTACTCAACAACGGAGAAGAAGATGCTAGCAGTGGTTTATGCCCTGGAAAAGTTTTGATCATATCTTGTTGGATCAAAGATCATTGTGCACACCGACCATTTAGCTATAAAATATCTAGTCGCCAAAGTGGATTCCAAGCCAAGATTAATTACATGGGTCCATCTACTACAAGAGCTTGATCTAGAGATCCGAGACAGAAAGGGGTGTGACAACCTAATAGTCGATCATCTATCGAGATTGGTCAATGAAGAAGTCACCAAGAAAGAAAAGGAGATCGAAGAAGAATTCCTAGATGAGACACTCATGCCAATAAGCTTCAAGGATGAGGACTACCCTTGGTTTGCTTACATGGCAAACTTTAAGGCCACGAGACAACCACTGGAAGGTGTGAAATTTCACAAGAGAAAAAGGTTCTTCTGAGAAACCACCGGGTATGTTTAGGATTACGTATTCTTTATTGTATTGATGTTGACAGTTTGTTAAGGCGATGTGTAACAAAGGGAGAACAAGCTAGCATACTTTGGCATTGCCACAACTCACCATATGGAGGCCACTTCAACAGAGAAAGAACAGCTACAAGGATCCTTCAAGACAGATTCTATTGTTCTGCACTCTTCAAAGATGCTCATAACCATGCACAAACTATCAACAAATTGGCAGTATACTAGACGACATGAAATGCCATTATAGAATATGCAGGAGGTGTAAGTCTTTGATTGTTGGGGAATTGATTTTGTTGGTCCCTTACCATCCCGCGTGGCAATGAATATATCTTGGTAGTGGTGGACTATGTCTCAAAGTGGGTGGAAGCAATTGCTACTCCAACCAATGATGCAAAGACGATGATTAAATTCTTAAAGAGAAACATCTTTGCTAGGTTTGGAGTGCCTAGAGTCTTGATTAGTGGTCGAGATACACATTTTTGTTATGCTCAACTCTCAAAGGTCCTCCAACACAATGATGTTTGACACAAAGTAGCATCACCCTATCATCAGCAAACAAATGGATAAGCTAAAGTTTCAAATAGGGAGATCAAGAGGATACTAGACAAGACCGTAGCTACTTGAAGGAAGGATTGGACTGCAAAGCTTGATGATTGCCTATGGGCATATAGAACAGCCTTCAAAACACCCATTGGCCTTTCCCTATTTCAAATGGTGTACAAAAAAGGATGCCACCTACTTGTGGAGTTAGAAATAAAAGCTCATTGGGCCATGAAGTTCCTCAACTTTGACTCTACAATACCCGAAGAGCAGAGGAAGGGACAACTCTAGAACCTGAAGAGATGCACCTCAACACATATGTATCATCCATGCTCTACAAATAAAGAACCAAGAGGTACCATTACAAAAAGATCCTCCACAGAGAATTCAGGCTCGAACAACAAGTATTGCTCTACAACTCAAGATTAAAGTTGTTTCCCGGAAAATTAAAATCGAGATGGAGTGGTCCCTATACTGTCAAAGACGTTAAGCCTTATAGAGCTATAGAGATAGATGACCAATCCAAAAACTGCAACTGGTTGGTTAATGACCAAAGATTAAAGATCTACCTTGGTGGAGAAGTCCCACAACACTCCATAGTTATCCAGCTTGAAGATTCTTAGAGTGACACCACATGTTAAGTTAGTGACTTTAAAGAAGTGCTTACTGGGAGGCAACCCAACTTTCTAACTCTTTCTTTGTACATTACATTCATTTAGGATAGTTTTTAGCTTTAAATTTATGGTCCAAAAAACAAAACTCACTCAGCAGCATAACACTAACTTGTATTTTTGAGTTTTGTTCATCATGTGTAGCCTTATTAACTGCCAGCTTATTTGGAGGACTACATACTCGCTGTCTATGGAGGTGGCAAGGCTGCAATATATAAAAGGAGATATTAAGAGCTCTTTAGCGCTAAGTGAAGCCTTCTATACCCCTCTCTTTTACTTTTTGTTAATTTCACTTTATTAGTTTAGTTGTTTAGTATATGTGTGGTATATTAGGAATGTGTTTATTATTAGGAAGATAAGGAAACACAAGTGATTAAGAAGCATCACCATTTTATTGCAAACCCACCATTAAATAAAACAAAGTTTTGTGCTTAAATCATTCTTTGTGTGGTTGAACTCAAATGCTAAAAGTGAAAACTATTCATTTTTCTTGATTGAAATGTGTAATGAGTTTAACGTGAAAAACTGAAAGCAAATAAAGCAACTTCTAGAACTAGCCCGGTGAGTGAGTGATCCTTATAATGATGCAAATACATATTGAGAGACACTCTTATTTCACTTATAGTAGACTTTAACTGGATCTCTTGTAGATTGATTGCAATTGTATGCATTACAATGATCAAGGCCATGTTTGTATGTTTAGCCAAGAGCCAAAAAGCCTACCCTACATTGTTTATCCCTTGCACCTTACTTTGAGCTTAATTGATTTATTCTTTTCTAAACCTTGAAATTTATATGTTTATATCCACTAGTACCCTTAACTTAAAGGATAGGAGAACATAGGTCTAGGAATTGGGAAAAGTTTTAAGTTTGGAGTGACAATACACCACTCAAATGGAACAAAATAAAGGGTACCAACAAGTTATCATGTGAACAAATGTTGAAAGTATTATCCTTATTCTCTCTTGTAAATATTGAAAATGGAAAAATATGAAAAATAGAAAAATAAAGAAAAACAAGAGAAAACAAAGTAACGAAAAATAAAAAATTTAAGACAAAGCAAAATATGTATGAAATTGAAAATCTTGGGTACCAAGGATTGGTAGTAAGTGAATGAAATGAAATGAATAGACTGATGCTTTCCTTCCTCTAAGTTACTTTGAAATATCTAGAAAAACCAATGCTCCTTGTTAGCCAAGCCTTGTTACAAGCCACTAAAGTCCATAGTTATCTCTCCATGCCTTTGATGTATTGATTAACTTGAGATGAACGTCAAAGTTGAACAGTGGTGTTCTAAGATGTGAATTGAGTGAAACACTTACCTAAGCTAAATCATGAACTTAAGAGCGAAACACTTTGTGAGAGTACAAGTTGCTATGTAATTAGATTTGTAATGCCGTTTTTGTTGCATGTTTTGAACTTTGCAAATGATTTGGTTGAGCAAAAAAACTGAAAAGTGGGATCCATACTTAGACGATTGAAGCAATCATTAAATAAGAAAAGGGAATGCAAGAGAAACATGTTTGTAACTTATCATTGTGAATCCTTGTTCTTATTTTTAGTCTAGTTTTAATTTAAATTTTTACTGGTCAGTTTGTTTTTAGTTTACTCTTTCTTGAGGACAAGCAAGGTTCTAAGTTTGAAGTGTTGATAAACGTCAAATTTACAGTATTTTTATATGCAATTTGAGACGTTTATTCGATACTTTAGTATACTTTAGGGCGTTGTTTTGAATCAAAGTTATTATGTTTTCATTTTTTAATATATTATAGATAATTATTATGATTTTAGAAGTTTTTAATTTGATTTTGTGAGTTTTTATAGAGAAATAAAGCAATTTTACAAGGTAGCCTCACTCAAGGGAGTGATATTACGTTGTCGACACACACCAAAACAATTTAACTACGTTAATTTTGTAGCACAGAATTAACCTAGGTCGACTCAGAGATACAATTAATATGGTTCTAGCTTCAATTCACTACTAACAGTAAGGGGGGAGCTTTATCGAACAATTTGTGTGCGTAAGTAAAACTTGCAAAAACATAAACGAAGATTAAAGAGCAGCACAGAAACTAACAGAATTCAAAAGAAGTGATGTAAAACATAATTAAAGCATCAATCCAATTCACCTCACCAAGCAATTCGAATCATCATTGTTCTCAGAAATTTATCCTATTATGAAAGTTCATTCAATCTCATTAGAAGCAACTCAATCGACTTAACCCCTAAATTGATTGAAACCATAACTCTAACTGAAATATCATCCAATTAATCTGTGATTAATATTTGAAATTAGGAAATGAATCCATAACATAATCCGTTTTCAATACTAAATGCATTCATAATCATGAAAACAAAATAGCAATTGAAGAAGAAGATGAACATTCAAATAGAATTCGAAATACCAAACCAGAACTCAAATTCTCCTTGTGCTTGGGTTGGATCCTTGGATTGAGTGAGGATTTAGCCTTCCATGGTCATCATCAGTGAAAGTCCCATGGAATTATTGCATGAAAATGGAAGAACAGAAAGACGAAAATGAAGAACAATGAAGAACAAGCAAGAACAGTTGAGAGAAAATGAGAGCAAGGGTTTTGATCCTAAAAACATTAAAAGAAGGAAAAGTAAAATTGTTTTTATTAAATGAAATTGTGTAGTAAAATCTGTCCAATGTCACTAATAAGTAGTGACTAAGTCTGAAGAAAAGAATGGGCCATCAACAAAACCCATCAATTCTAATTATTTACTATTTACAACCATAAAATTCAAATTCGTAGCCCAAAATTACAAGTGCAGAGGTGCTAACCTCGAAGCTCAAAATGACTCTTAAAATGACAGAATTGGCCTTGAGCTATTTCTATCAAACATGTATATCTTTTAGTTATCTTTCTAGGGACTTCTAGAACGCTGCATTCGGAGATCGGTAGCATTCTATAGGCCCTACACAAGTCAGATACGTTAAGTGAGTAAAAATCCAAAAATACGCTACAATTAGCAATTAAGTCTACTTACTTGCCTAGGCCAAAAACTGAATTAGAATGGAAAAATAAAAGTCCAAAAGAGGTCAAACAAGCTAAGAATGATAGACAAAAATTTAACTAAAATCACTATCAAAATACCCCACACTTAAACATTTGCACTCCTGGACAAAACTAAAAGAAAGACTAAGAGAAAAATTCAAACTAAAGTAGACCAAAAATTTAAAGAAAGGGTATGAACAAGGCACACATATTTTTCAATGGATCACAACAATGCTCAAAAGTGAGAGATGGAAAGATGAAAGAATAATATTGAGGTAACAAATAATCCATGAAAACATGATCACAAAGTGCAAAGTGAAAAAGTAGTCAAGTTTAGGATTAAGAATGCACCAAGGTGATAGAATTCTCTCAAAGGGTGGCACTCAACCTCACATGATGTGTATGGCTTATATTTACACTCAAACACCACATGCAACTAGCACATCCAAGCATTGACAAACCTCTCATTCATTCAACTTGAAATACACATGCATCAAAAGATCAAAAGGACTTTATTAGCTTGTAATGAATGGTTTAGGAAAAGGTGGATAAGAAAAAGATATTTAGGCTAAAACTTAAGAGAAAAGAGGGGCAATGAGGAGCAAGCCAACAAGTTAAAAGAAAGGTAGAAACAAAGAGATGAAGTTTAAAGGAATTTACAATGATGAAATTGAACCATAAAAACTTTTATTGCATTTTTTTTCTTTTCTTGAACTTCTTTTTCTTTGCTTATACACAATTTTTTTTTTCTTTTCTTTGAACTTTTGCTATTTGAACTCTTTCTTTTCTCTTTTTCTTTTCTTTTCTTTCAAAACAAAACAAAATACAAACACCCCACACTTGTTTGAAACCCACTCCTAAAACAATTCCAAAGCCCCTTTTCTCCCTAAAGCTAGGGTAACATGATTTTCCATCAATTTTTTTTAGTTTTTTTAATGAGCTAAACAAGAAAGAAAAAGCTAGAGGCTCAAAGAGGGTGACAATGGATATTGATAGAGGGTTTTTAGTTGAATATTTTTCTATCTTTCTTAGCTTATTTGACCTCTCTTTGACCTTTATTTTCTTATTCTAATTCAGTTTTTGGGCCTAGGCAAGTAAGTGGGCTTAATTACTAATTGTTGCGTATTTTCGGATTTTTGCTCACTTGACGTATCTGACTTGTGCAGGGCCTATAGGGTGCTACCAATCTCCGAATGGAGCGTTCTAGGAGTCCCTAGAAAGATAACGAAAAGATATACAAGTTTGATAGAAATAGCCCGAGGCCAATTCTATCATTTAGAGGGTCATTCTAAGCTTGGAAGTTTGCGCCTCTGCACTTGTAATTTTGGGCTGCGAATTTGACTTTCATGGTTGTAAATAGCAAATAATTAGATTGTTGGGTTTGCTTATGGCCCATTTCGTTTTCAGAACTCAGTCACTACATATTAGTGACTTTAGTGAATCTTGGGGCACCACTCTTTACATTTCAATAAACAAGTTTTATTTTTCTTTCCTTTAGTTTTTATAATCAAACCCTTGTTCTTCATTTTCTCTTTACTGTTCTTGCTTGTTCTTCATTGTTCTTCATTTTCGTTTTTCTGTTCTTCCATTTTCGTGCACTCAATCCATGGGGCTTTCACTGATGATGATCATGGAAGGCTAAATCCTCAATAAATCCAGGAATCCAACTCAAGCACAAGGAGAATTTGAGTTCTGGTTTAGTATTTCGAATTCTATTTGAATGTTCATCTTTTTCTTCAATTGCTATTCTGTTTTCATGATTATGAATGAGTTTAGGATTGAAAACGGATTAGGTTATGGATTCATTTCCTAATTTCGAGCATTAATCACAGAATTAATTGGATGATATTTCAGTTAGGGTTGTGGTTTCAATCAATTTAGGAGTTAAGTCGATTGAGTTGCTTCTAATGAGATTGAATGAACTTTCATGATAGGATTAATTTCTGAGAACAATGATGATTCAAATTGCTTGGTGAGGTGAATTGGATTGATGTTTTAAATTATGTTTTACATTACTTCTTTTGCATTCTGTTAGTTTCTGTGTTACTCTTTAATTTTAGTTTACGTTTTTGCAATTTTTACTTACGCACACAAACTGTTTGATAAAATTCCCCCCTTACTGTTACCATTGAATTAAAGCTAGAACCATATTGAATGTGTCTCTGAGTCGACCTAGGTTATCTCTGTGCTACAGAATTAGCTTAGTAAAATTGTTTTGGTGCGTGTCGACAATGTGTTTATCAAAACTGGCACCGTTGCTGGGGACACGGTTTATTGTGTGCTAGCTTTAATTTGCTGTAAATAGTTCATAGTAGTAGTTATATATATATATATATATATATAAAATCATTTGCATACATTCACTGCATATTGTCATTCTGTTGCACAATTGCATTTTGTCACATATTTGCATTGTTGTTGCTGTGCATTATGAAGTTGAGTTGATGTAGTTGATGTGTGCTGCCAAAAAACAGAGAAAACAGTAAAAAAATAGAGCAAAAATAGAGAAAAAAAAAAACAGAGTAGTACTAGGGAGAAAGTAGTGTAGTGTAGTTGTTTTTGTAGTGTCATTTTGCTGTCCCAAAATTTTTCCAACTTGTGCAGTTTGACTTGCGATTTGTTCCCCAAGGTTTATCCCCCATTTTAAACAAAAGCAACACCATTAGGGGTTGGGTGTGGGTTCAAATTGGCAAATTTGAACTCTAAGTAGGAGTTTTGGACCAGTTTTTACAATTGGCGTAGGGGCATTCTGGTAATTTCACAGCAAACTATCTCGGAATTGGCCGAAATTTTACCGGAAGGTGCGGAAAATTCATACATCAAGTTGAAGTAATATGTTCTCCAAGGGTCCAAATCGTCAAATTCCATCATTTAGACCATTTTTTAGGCAATTTTCAAATTTCATGATTTTTAAAAATCACCAAAAAACTCACAAAAATCAATCATGATTTTTAGACATTCAATGTTATTTTTCTAGATTTTTTCAAAAATATTTAGGGCAGTTTTCCAATTTCTATTTCATTTCAGCATATATAGTTGGTAGTGTCCTGGTAGCATAGCTGTTTGATATTTTTGTGTTGTCTGTGTTTATTGTTCCTTATGAGCTGAACTGTGTATGACTAGGTCCACATCAAGTGAATTATATTCATTTGATCCTGAGATAGATAGGACATTTCACAGATTAAACAGACATAACCCTAGGTTAGATGACTTAGATGACTTTGATAGTGTAGTTTTAGACAGTAGTGTAGTATCTTCTGATTTTGATTCTGAATCTGCTTCTACTCCTTCTACTTCTACACATCTTGATATCATGGCTGATAACAACCTAACTCTTAAGGAGTTAGCTACACCTGATGTTGTTTACCAACCTTGGTGTATTCAATACCCTGAGACTGAGGTAAGTTATGAGCTGAAATCTGGCCTGATTCATTTGCTTCCTAAGTTTCATGGACTTGCTGGTGAAGATCCACATAAACACCTTAAGGAGTTTCATGTGGTGTGTTCCACCATGCGACCACATGATGTCCATGAGGATTATGTTAAGATGAAGGCATTCCCTTTCTCTCTGGATGGTGTTGCTAAGGATTGGTTGTACCTTCAACCAGATCCTATCACCACTTGGACGGACATGAAGAGAAGATTTTTGGAGAAATTCTTCCCTGCCTCTAGAACAGCATCCATCCGAAAGGAAATTTGTGGCATAAGGCAGTTCCCTGGAGAGTCTTTGTATGAGTATTGGGAGAGATTCAACAAGCTGTGTGCTACCTGTCCTCACCATCAAATCAGTGAGCAATTACTGATTCAATATTTTTATGAAGGATTGATGTTGATGGATAGGAGTATGATATATGCAGCTAGTGGAGGCACTCTGATGGACAAGACCCCTCTTGCTGCAAGACATTTGATTTCTAACATGGCAGCCAACTATCAACAATTTGGTGCTAGAGTTACAACAACTAAGGTGATGGCTGCAAATGAAGCTTCTGTCTCTATGGTTGCTGATAACCAGAGATTGGAGAACAAATTGACTGAGTTGACATCTCTTGTGAGGCAGCTTCCTATTGGGCAACAACAGAATGTGATGGCAGCCAATCAACCAAGGCTTTGTGGTATCTATTGTGCCCCTTATCATCCTACAAATGCATGCCCCACTCTCCAAGAGACAGAACAACTTGCTGAAGTCTCTGCCATGCAACCTGGCCAGTCATTTAGACCTCAACAACTGTATAATCCTTACTTCAACACTTATAATCCTGGTTGGAGAGATCACCCAAATTTGAGATATGGTCCTGGCCCACAACAACAACAGTCTTTTAGACCTCCACAACAATCCTTCCAGCCTGCCACTACTAAATACCAACCTCCTCCTTTTAGACAACAACCACAATTCCAGCAACCTGCACCTACACCTCCACAACCTGTGCAGGCTAGTTCTGGACCTTCTTTGGAGGATTTAATGAAGCAAATGACCACCACCAACCTTCAGTTTCAGCAAAATGTCAGTGCCACTATCCAGGACCTGCAGACTCAGATTGGACAGTTAGCTACAACTGTCAACCAGATGCAGCAGCAAGGTTCTGGTAACCTTCCAGCACAACCAGTTATTAATCCAAAGAATGTGAGTGCTATTACCTTGAGGAGTGGCACGAAACTTCCAGATGATGGTGCTAAGAGTGATGCTGGTACTGGTAAAAAAGCTGATAATGGTGCCAAAACAGATTCTGCACCAAAATAGATTCCCTTACCTTTTCCTTCTAGAGCCATTCCTCCAAAGAAAGTAGTGGAGCTTGATTCTGATCTGCTTGAGACTTTCAGGAGGGTGGAAGTGAACATTCCCCTCTTGGATGCCATCAAACAGATTCCCAAATATGCAAAGTTTTTGAAGGATTTGTGCACCCACAAGAGGAAGCTTAAGGGAAATGAGCAAGTGAAGATGGACAGAAATGTTTCCGCATTGATACAGGGTAAAGCTATTGGTGCCATCCCATTATCCACCTTGCCACCGAAGTTGAAGGATCGTGACACTTTCTCTGTCCCATGCACCATTGGAGATATTACTTTTGCAGATGCTTTATGTGATCTTGGAGCCTCCATTAATGTCATGCCCACATCAGTTTATAGAGCACTACACCTTAGTGAGATGAAACCCACTGGTGTTGTCATCCACTTAGCCAACAGGAGTGTTGCACTTCCACTTGGACTTATTGAAGATGTGCTGGTGCGAGTGAATAATCTGATCTTCCCAGCAGATTTTTACATTTTGGATATGGAGAATGAGTCTTCCAGCCATGGTCCCACATTGATCCTAGGGAGACCTTTCTTGATGACAGCCAGGACCAAAATTGATGTGCATGCAGGAACTGTTTCTATGGAGTTTGGTGATGACATTGTTCAGTTCAACATTTTTGAGGCTATGAGACACCCTACAGAGGAGCATTCTGTTTTTCTCCTTGGTATCATTGATGCTGCAGTAGATAATGTAGATATTTCTGATTTACTTTTTGATCTTTCTTCTGACTTTTCTGACTTTGATATTGGTTCTTGTAATTGTACCTGTGATGATTCTGCTGCTGTGTGTAGCATTTGTGCGGAAATTTCCTCCGCACTTCACTCTGATTGTGTTCCAGGTACAGATACAAGTTCTGAGCCTACTATCCCACTTTCCTCAGCTTCTAGTCTTCCCTTACCTTCCACTATTCAGCCCCCTTCCTTGGAGCTGAAGTCATTACCTGAGCACCTCAAGTATGCATATTTAGATGATGCTCAGAAGCTTCCAGTTATCATATCTAGGAGTCTGCCACTGGAGCATGAAGAGAAGTTGATGCATGTCTTGAGAGGCCACAAAAAGGCCATTGGATGGACACTTGCTGATCTTCCTGGAATCAATCCTTCCATATGCATGCATCGAATACTTTTGGAGGATGATTCTAGACCAGTGAGGCAACCCCAGAGGAGGCTGAATCCCACTATTCTTGATGTGGTGAAGAAGGAAGTGACGAAGCTACTAGCTACAGGGATCATCTATCCCATCTCTGATAGCACTTGGGTTTCACCTGTCCAAGTGGTTCCTAAGAAGTCGGGTATCACAGTTGTGAAAAATCAAGATAATGAGCTGATTCCGACTAGAGTGGCCAATAGTTGGCGTTTTTGCATTGATCACAATTGTGGGGTGTTTTTCTTTTGTTTTGTTTTGAAAGAAAAGAAAAAAGAAAAAGAGAGAAGAAAGAGTTCAAATAGCAAAAGTTCAAAGAAAAGAAAGAAAAGAAGAAAAGTAGAAAAAATTGTGTATAAGCAAAGAAAAAAGAAGTTCAAGCAAAAGAAAAAAATATATGTGCAATAAAAATTGTTATAGTTCATTTTCGTCCTTGTAAATTCTTTTAAATTTCACCTTGCTTCTACCCCTTCTTTTATCTTGTTGGCTTGCTCCCCATTGTCCCTCTTTTCTCTTAAGCTTTAGCCTAAATATCCTTTTTTTATCCACCTTTCCCTAAGCCATTCATTATAAGCTAATAAAGTCCTTTTGATCTTTTGATGCATGTGTATTTCAAGTTGAATGAATGAGAGGTTTGTCAATGCTTGGATGTGCTAGTTGCATGTGGTGTTTGAGTGTAAATACAAGCCATACACATCATGTGAGGTTGAGTGCCACCCTTTGAGAGAATTCTATCACCTTGGTGCATTCTTGATCCTAAACTTGACTACTTTTTCACTTTGCACTTTGTGATCATGTTTTCATGGATTGTTTGTCACCTCAAAAACTGAAACAGACAAACAGAAACAGCAGAAACAGACAACAAAAATATACAGACTCAAAAATTGAAACAGACAAACAGAATACAGACAGACAGATAAACAGAAAACAGAAAATAACAGACATTGACATCAGACAACAACAAAACATAAACAGACAGAAAACAGAAAAAAACTAGAATTTCAAAAAAATTTAGGATCCTTCACCCCCCACTTGAAATGCACATTTTCCTCAATGTAAACATGCACAGAAATGCAACAAAGAGACAATAAATAAAAGAAGGGAAAAGGAAACTCCCCCAATGTCATTCAAGCAAAATTGGCAGGACCAAAGAGATGTCCAACACAAGCTCCTCCTCTACTTGAGGGCTCTCATGAAATGGTTTGAGTTGGTGACCATTGACCTTGAAGACTTTACCGGTAGCTTCATTTTTAATCTCAACAGCACCATGGGGAAAAACATTAGTAATAACAAAAGGTCCATCCCATCTAGATCGAAGTTTACCGAAAATAAGCTTAAGGTGAGAGTTAAACAATAACACTTTTTGGCCACTATGGAACTCCTTTCTAAGAATCCTAGAGTCATGGAATTTCTTCACTTTCTCCTTGTAAATCTTGGAGTTCTCATAGGCTTCTAAACTAATCTCCTCAAGCTCTTGCAACTGAAGCTTCCTTGGCATACCCGCTTCATCAAATGCCATGTTGCAACTCTTTACCGCCCAATAAGCACGATGCTCAATCTCCACTGGAAGGTGGCATGCCTTACCGAAAACCACCCTATAGGGAGACATCCCCAAAGGTGTGCGGTAAGTAGTCCTATGAGCCCATAAAGCATCCTCAAGAAGCTTGCTCCAATCTTTCCTGTTTAGTTGCACCACATTCTGTAACACTTGCTTGATCTCTCTGTTAAAAACCTCTGCTTGCCCATTAGTTTGGGGATGATAAGCTGTAGCAACTCTATGCACAACCCCATACTTCTGAAGCAAGGATGTGAATGACCGGTTACAGAACTGGCTCCCCTGGTCACTAATAATGGCTCTAGGCTCACCAAACCTACAAAAAATGTTGGATCTCGCAAAATCCACAACAACTTTAGAATCATTAGTTCTGGTGGCCTTAGCCTCAACCCATCTAGAAACATAATCAACAACAAGCAAAATATATGAAAAGCCATGAGAAACAGGAAATAGACCCATAAAATCAATATCCCAGACATCAAAAATCTCACAAAAAATAATGGGTTGCTGAGGCATCTCATGTCTATGTGTAATTGTGCCTCCTGCTCTCTGACACTGCTCACAAGTGGTGGTAAAGTGATGAGCATCTCTAAACAAGGTAGGCCAAAAGAAACCACAGTCTAATACCCTCTTAGAGGTCCTCTGAGGACTAAAATGACCTCCGGTAGGTGTGCCATGACAAAACTGAAGAATAAACTGAATTTCATGATCAGGCACACACCATCGGATCACTTGGACACTACCAAACCTCCACAAATAAGGATCACCCCAAACATAATATTTAGCATCACTCTTAAGTTTAGCTATTTGGTACCTAGATGCATGAGGTGGAACAACAGATGCAACAAGGAAATTAA
The DNA here is from genome assembly GCA_007407185.1 of Glycine tomentella. Lineage (NCBI taxonomy): Eukaryota > Viridiplantae > Streptophyta > Magnoliopsida > Fabales > Fabaceae > Glycine > Glycine tomentella. The sequence continues at coordinate 17,091 of PYAF01000939.1, forward strand.
CAATGTCAACAAACCAAGGTGTGACATGCGATGAATGCAAATGCATTAAATGCAAATCAGGAAAACTATCACGAATGGAAAAGGACTCAAGAGGTCCCTCAATCCTGCTCAAGTGATTAGCAACCAAGTTTTCTGCACCACTTCTGTCCTTAATCTCATTGTCAAATTCCTGAAGAAGAACCATCCATCCACCTGATCAATTTAGGTTTAGCATCAAGCTTCTTCAACAGGTATTTCAAAGCTGCATGATCAGAAAAGATAGTGATATGGGAGCAAAGCAAGTAAGATCTAAATTTATCTAAAGAAAAAACAATAGCCAAAAGCTCCTTCTCAGTGGTGGTGTAGTTAACTTGGGCTGCATCCAAAGTGCGTGAAGCATAAGCAATAACATGGGATAGTTTACCAACTCTTTGTGACAACACAACCCCAAGTGCATAATTAGAGGCATCACACATCAGCTCAAAGGGAAGCTCCCAATTTGGCGACTGCATGATGGGAGAGGTAATCAGCTTCTTCCTCAATCCCTCAAATGCCTCTTTGCAAGGCTGGTCAAATGTAAAGTCTATGTCCTTTTGGAGAAGCTTGGACAATGGCAATGCAATTTTACTGAAATCCTAAATGAATCTCCTATAAAAACCTGCATGTCCAAGAAAGGAACGTACTTCCCGCACAGAAGCGGGGTAAGGCAAAGAGGTAATCACATCAATTTTTGCCTTATCGACCTCAATACCTCTACTAGAGACCAAATGTCCTAGGACTATACCCTCATGCACCATGAAATGGCATTTCTCAAAGTTAAGAACAAGGTTAGTACTAATACATCGGTCAAGCACTCTAGAGAGACTATCCAAACATGCATCAAAAGAGAAACCATAAACAGTGAAATCATCCATAAACACCTCCATGCAACTCTCTAATAAATTAGAAAAGATGCTTACCATGCACCTTTGGAAGGTACCAGGTGCGTTGCATAGGCCAAAAGGCATCCGGGTGTAAGCAAATGTGCCAAATGGACAAGTGAATGTGGTCTTATGTTGATCCTCTGGTGCAATATGGATTTGCATGTAACCAGAAAAACCATCAAGAAAGCAATAATGTGATTTGCCTGCCAACCTCTCTAAAACTTGATCAATGAAAGGCAGAGGAAAATGGTTCTTGTGAGTGGCCTGGTTGAGTCTCCTATAATCAATGCAAACTCGCCAACTGTTGGTCACTCTAGTCGGAATCAGCTCATTATCTTGATTCTTCACAACTGTGAGACCCGACTTCTTAGGAACCACTTGGACAGGTGAAACCCAAGTGCTATCAGAGATGGGATAGATGATCCCTGCAGCTAGTAACTTCGTCACTTCCTTCTTTACCACATCAAGAATAGTGGGATTCAGCCTCCTCTGGGGTTGCCTCACTGGTCTAGAATCACCCTCCAAAAGTATCTGATGCATGCATATGGAAGGATTAATTCCAGGAAGATCAGCAAGTGTCCATCCAATGGCCTTTTTGTGGCCTCTCAGAACATTGGTATTACGTTAATTCTATAGCACAGGATTAACGTAGGTCGACTCAGAGACACAATCAATAGCATTTTATAGGCCCTACACAAGTCAGATACGTTAAGTGAACAAAAATCCGAAAATACGCTACAATTAGCAATTAAGCCCACTTACTTGCCTAGGCCAAAAACTGAATTAGAATGGAAAAATAAAAGTACAAAAGAGGTCAAACAAGCTAAGAATTATAGACAAAAATTTAACTAAAATCACTCTATCAGGGAGGTATAGGCCACTCAAGCTAGCTCAAACAGAAGAAAATATGAAATTTTATAGAAAACGTTTCCCCTAAGCGAGACTGATTTTTCTTAAGCGAGGAGTGCGCCAAACATTGCGTCTAGAAACTGAATGAATTCAAAACAGAGATAGTGATGGAGATATAGCTCGAAGATAAATGAAAGAAAATCACTTAGAAGATAATTGCAACAATTAAAATAGATTATATCATTTGAAGAGATAATTTACTTGTATAAATTATATTATTTTGTAAATTAAAGAGATTATTTTCCTCTATTAAACACATCTATGATTCTATAAATAGAGAACATAGGCAACAATAAAAAAAAGAAGCACACCTCTACACACCACCCTTCAGTGAAAAATCCTATACTCTTCGGTCTTCTTGTATTTCATGAGTGGCTAGTTTCTTTATTAGCTAGGAGAGGAAAGGATTGAACCCTATTTGATGTAATTTTCTCACATAAATATATTGTTTGAGTTCATTATTCGCCTTCTATGCTTAACGCTTTGTGAGCCTACGCACCTCATAGATGATTGCAGGAATCGACATGCACTTTGGTAAGTCTCTTTGAAACCCGAATTGAATCGGATACTTAATTGTGGTTATCTCTTAGGATAAAATAATATTGGTTAAGCCTCGCTAATTCCAAAAAGACAATGTTGACTGCTTGTGTTGGTTTGCCAAGGGATTGAGAATCAAGGCAAGTGATTCAAGGTTTATCACTTAAGGGATTATGGATAAAATACATTAGTGAATTGGGGATGAACAGTATAATGACGTAGAAGTGTGAGGAATTGTAGTAAATAAGGGGATTCCGGGTATAATCTTTTCATCTCAACGTTATTATTTCTGTCTACAATTATTACCGCGTTAATAAGTAACTTTTTACCTTTTCTTTTAATTTCTATTATTAAATTTTCAGCACATTAATCTCTCTAGAAAAATATATATTTTATTTTTTGTTTTCATTAGTTTTAGTTTTAGGTAGTTTAAAATATAATAAAACAAAAATATCTTTATCCGAAAGGTTTTAATTTGAATATTCATCCTTGGAAGACAACCTGAGCTTCAGTTCAGTATTACATTTAGGATTCGATTACACTTGCCCTACGTTAATCCTAAAATAATTAAAACGTTAAAAATTGTCTTGTATGACTTTTCATCAAAGTTTCCAAGGTTCTTTTTTTTGTTTAAAATATAGCATATACAACCAAAAACGTGGAACTATGACACAATTGGTTTTCCTCCTTTCCAAAGTCCATGATGATTCTTGTTCAAAACCTTTCTGATAGAAACTCTATTAAGAATGTAGCAAGCTGTCCTGACAGTTTTTGGCAAAAAATAGTTTTATATGTCAAATTCACTAATAAGTGATCTAGCCATCTCTTGTAAGGATCTGTTTTTGCTTTTCATAACAACATTCTGTTAAGGTGTTCTTGGACAAGAAAAATTGTCGGAGATACCATTTTCGTCATAGGAGTTCTTTAAGTTTTTTTTTTTTCTAAATTCCTCCAAATGATCACTTCTTACAGAGATAATTTTTAAATATTTTTCATTCTAAAGTTTCTAAATGCCTCAAACGGCTAATCCCTATGAGAAAGGAATAAAATCCATGTGAATCTAGAGAAGTCATCAACTATCATAAATCCATATCTCTTCCAACAGACTCAGTGTTTCGGTTTGACCAAAAAGGTCTATATGTAGTAATTCTAGGACTTTATGGGATGATACCACATTTTTAGAGTGGAAGTTGGATTTGGTTTGTTTACCCTTAACACAAGCCTCAAAATTTTTGTCTTTCTCATATTTGATTTTTTTTTTAGCCCCTCACAAGGTTTAAATAGGATTTTTCATGTTGAGATAACCTACTCATTTGTGCTATAGCCACTAATCACTTTCAAAGGTTGTTAGACATATTGGCTAGGTAAGGAGTCTAGATAGATCCTATAGAGGTTTCTCTCTCTTACACCAAAGAATATGATTTTTCTGGTTGGTGTTTCTTTAATCAAACAAGCATTAGGTTCAAATTTAACTTCATAGTCATTGTGACATAGTTGACTAATGCTCAGAAGATTATGTTTCAACCCTTTCACATAGTAAGCATTTTCAATCTAAGCAAAGTTTGGTGTACCAATTTTATTAACTCTTTTGATTAGGGCTTTTCTGTTATCTCCAAAAGCAGCAAACCCTCCATCCTTTCTCTTTTCAAGGCTGAGGAATTTTATTTGATCTCCAGTCATATGCCTGGAGCATCCATTGTCTAAGAACCACAACGTTTTTGTTGTTGTGGAACAACCATTCCTACATTAGAAAGTAATAAGATCTTAGGTACTCGTAATTACTTGGGTCCTTGTGTGTTAGTTACCTTTCTGAAGGGAAGGTTCATCTTTCTGTAACATTCTAAGGTTTGGTATCCCTATCTATTATAGTTGGAGCATTTCCTTTTGGCCCTTTTGTTTCTGTTAGGCTTTTGCAAAAATTTTCTAGGATTCTTATTAAAGCCTAAACCAATTTTATCGTAAAAGCTTCTTTGGAGTCCAATTAGCTTATCCAAGTTGCTTGTTCCAGCCATAAAGTTAGCTAAATCTTTTGATAGTTTCTCAACTTTCTCTTTCAAAACTTGTTTTCATTTTGAAGTTGAGTTTGATCAAAAGAGATAACTTCGTTTATAGTTTTAACTATTTAGAAAGCTTGAAATGAGATTCTTGTAGACAATTGTTTTTCTTAAAAATGATTTCATTATCCATTATGAGCTTCTCACTTTCTTTCTAAGCATTTGAAAGTTATTCTTTATAATGAGCATATTTCTGAGTTAAAATATGAGAATCATTGAGTAAGTTATCAAAAGCTTGTTCTAATACTTTATAGTTAGAAAAATCCAAGTCACTTTCAAAATCAGATACCTCATTTTTGTCAGAGTTTGCCATAAGACACAAGTTGGCTGCATGTTCCTCATCTTTATCTAAGGATGACGAGTCTATGTGATCCCATGTAGTCATCATTTCCTTCTTCTTTGGATCACCTCTCTTGAAGTATTTCTTAAGAAATTGATAGTTAGTTTTGATTTGGCCAGGTTTGTTGAATTCAAGACATCTGAATTGTTTAGAACTTTCTCCCTGCTAAAGTCTCTTCCTGAGAAATTCCTTCTTGACTCTTTTCTCCTTCTGAGTAACCTATAGACTCTCCTAGTGAGAAATGATAGTTTTTATCATCTTCTTCAAAAAGCTCAGCATCACTATGCTCAGTATCAGAAATTGCTATTGAGTTTAGTGCTTTGGATTAATACTTTGTCTTGGATTTCTAAGAGGCCTTGAAAGCTATGATTTTTTCTTCAAGTAGTTGTATCTCATGCATCGCTCTTGCTCATGAACCTTTAGAGAGCCAATAAGTCCATCCATAGCCATAGTTTTAAGATTCTTGGCTTTTGTTATGGCAGTAACTTTTGGTCTCCAGTTTCTGGGCAAGCTCCTCAGAATCTTCTTGATTCTCTAATGTGTTGTGTACTTCTCTCCTAGAGCATTTAGTTCATTGACTATAGTAGTGAACCTTGTAAACATTTCTTCTATAGATTTGTGTTCCTCTATCTTAACATTTCAAACTTATGAGATAAAATGTTGACTTTTGAGTTCTTTACCTGATTTGTATCCTTATATGTTGTTATGAGTGTGTTTCGGATTTCCTATGTAGTCAAACATTCCTCTATTTTGTCATACTCAGATATGCTCAAGGTACATGTTGAAAAGAACCTGGCTTTAGAGTTTAGAAGAACTCTATTTTTTCCCATATTTGATCCACTTTTCTTTAGGTTCCCATTCTAAGGAAGTCATTATGAGGTTCCCATTCTGATAAACCTTTCTTATAGGAATTTTAAAGTATCATTAGAATAACCATTCTGATGTTTGCTGAGAATGAATTCATACTTGATAGATTATGTTGATGAACACTGATATTCCATTTTGAAGTAGCATATCTTCATCAAACAAAACACTTCTTCACAGCTCCAAGCATGTTGAAGTATATTGCTTCAAAAACACTAAGTAAAAGTTCAATTGTTGGTCTGTTAGTGTTTTGTCCAAGGTTACACTGTGTGGGATTCTTCAATCTTCTATTCTGATGCTTCTCATTAATACTTCTCAAGGAAATAATGAGCTTTCATCTTCTTATTTTGACATTGAAATGATTTTCAACTTCAATCTTCTGATATTCCCTCTGTATGTGTGGCATCATATGGAAGACCTGATGTTAATACTTGAAAAAACCATTTTGAGGTAGTCATTCTAAACTCTATTCTAAAGTCCAGTCTTTAGACTCATGCTCTTATCATTCTGATGAGGACTCTGTGTCAGTTTCATTCTGATGCTTAATTCTCTCTATGTATTCCTTGATTTTAGACCTTGTTTTTCAGTACAATTTCATGGATGAATACTTAGGGGAAAGAAATCTTCATCATGCTTATGTGCTTAAAAAGTTCTTTTGAGTTCACAAAACCCTAACAACTTGATGAGCAAACCTTTATGTGCATCATTTTGAGTACCTTAGAATGAACATATCTATTCTTTAATAATATTGTCACTAAAACACTTGAAAAAAATGTTAGTCATATCATAAACCCATCATTTTATCAATTTGCTTAACTAATGATTTCTCGTAATTAAATTCAGGGATGTAGATTCAGCATCTTTTAGGATCTATTATTTTTTATATATCATAGATCAAAACATTATTTCACTTAAAAGAAAATTTGAGCCATATAACACATATGATAAAGAGATTTTTGGATTTTAGTTTAGTGTTGAGAGACTTAAATCACTCTCTAATTAGGAATTTAAATTACGTGTTGAACATCTTCAAACTTATCTAAAACAAGATAATTCCTCTGTGAAAATTTATTTGAAGAATAAAAAGTCATTAGAGACATCTTAACAATTGAATCAAAATCAAGCTTTATGACCAACCAAGGGAATCTAGCTCAGTTAGTTGAGGAAGGTGTGTGAGTATTGCAAACCCTTTGGTACCATGTCAATTCTTACGAATAAAAAACCAAGATTTATGATATTGAATTATTTGAAGACATTTAATTATTTCCCTAGTGTGTGCATAGCCTATAGAATAATATTAATTATTCTTATTATCATTACATCTGCTGAAAGAAAATTTTCAAAATTAAAATTGTTAAAATCTTATTTGCGATCTATTATGTCATAAGGTAGATTAAATAATCTTTCTTTAATTTCTATTGAAAAATAGTTTTTTAAAGAAGCTTGATTATGAATTGATGATTTTGCAACAAAAATAATAATCAAGAAAGACAATATTCAAATAATTATGAGAGCATCATTTTCTCGGTTTGCCCAAGACACCAAAAATCTCAAGTTTAACTACCTAGACTAATTGTTAGCCCAAGAATACTTTGATTTTAAATATAAATATTTGTAGATCATTCCTTAACTTACACCTTAAAAAGTATATCAACAAAGTTCAGCATAGTTGGTAGATGACTGAATTTTTTAAGCATGTTGATAGGGATCAATTCCCTAACTGTGCATATGGGCAAGACTTTATTGGGATATATTTTTTTGAAAAAGAATGTTAAATTTTTAAATAATTTTTCTATGATGATATGTGGCAAATGTGATATATATATATATATATATATTAAAATTATTGATTTTGATTAACTTTTATTATTTTTTGTTAAAACAAAACTTTCATTAATTTTGAAAGTCTTAATATTAATCTTTATCAACATTTTTTAATGAAGTGACATACATTTAGATGACTCATCATGTATTGTCATATTTTGTTTATTTGTAGGAATTAAATACGATATCTGAAAATTTATAACACTCACACACTTACTTAACCAACTGAATTAGACTCTTAGTTCATGTATCGTCATATAATTGTCTTTAAAGTGACATATCTAAATATATGTCACATTATTAATAAACAATGCTTCCTTTCCTAAAAAAAGACAATGCTAAGAATCAAATTTATGAAGATTAAAACAGTACAAAAAGTTGAAGGATTAAAATGAAATTCATCATATTTATAAAAACTAAAAACATATAATTAAATCTTTACATTTTTAATAAATACAATTTTTTGTTTATATATTTAATCCTATAATTTTATACTTGGTTTAAATAAATTTCGAAGTTTTAATAGTAATATTTTATCACCATTTATTAATAACATGTCATACTTTTACACTTAGTTTAAATTAAAAAGAAAAGAAAACGTTTTATTCTTTATTTTCTTTTCTCATATCAAACATTCTGTTTGAGTCAACAACACAGGGTCTTTTCCCTCTTTACAATTTTTTTTAACACGTGCTATAATTATCCACAACACATTTTCAAACAATAAATAAACTTTATTCACTAAATTTCATGACACTCTTGCCATTGTAAATGGCACTTAATTTTCAAACAGACAATTGCCTGCAATGGCAAAGAAAAGGTGTACTGCAAAGCACATGGCACGAAATTCTAACAATGGAAAGAGTAAAGTAGGCACAGAAAAAAAAAAACACACACCACGTATAACGTTCAGCCACCTTGGCCAGTTTAATGAGATTGCCCTTTCACTGTCCCATGAACATTCACTTTCAATGGTGTTGAACTTGCTGAATTAATTGACCGATGACACAAAATATGTGAATAATGTACCCAACCACAGGCTGAACAAGCAAATCCAAATGGAATTCAACTTGGCATCAGCCAAATCACTGTTCGGGATCACTGTTGGGGGGGGGGGGGGGGGGACCATTTTCACATGGGAAAGGATAAGCACAAGAAAAAGTCACAAAAAGGACAAAAGCTTTCATTTATCCACAATTTTTTACCCCAAACCGGTCACATTATAGATTCTTGATCATATGGTAAAATTATAAGAGAAACTTATCATTAACAGTGATTTCTAATTGGATGTTACATTATTATCAGTGCAGTGTATAGTCTTTTTTTTTTTTTTCTTAAACTATAATTTATAAGAAATTTAAAGTCTTATTTATATCAGTCTTAATAGTAATCTTAATTAGTAACAAGACTAGACTAATAAAACACACACACACAAGGGCTGAACATGTAAGTTTTTTTTATTGTAACAACTACTAGACCGACAAAGGATAAGGGACCATTTTCACATGGGAAAGGATAAGCACAAGAAAAAGTCACAAAAAGGACAAAAGCTTTCATTTATCCACAATTTTTTACCCCAAACCGGTCACATTATAGATTCTTGATCATATGGTAAAATTATAAGAGAAACTTATCATTAACGGTGATTTCTAATTGGATGTTACATTATTATCAGTGCAGTGTATAGTCTTTTTTTTTTTTTTTCTTAAACTATAATTTATAAGAAATTTAAAGTCTTATTTATATCAGTCTTAATAGTAATCTTAATTAGTAACAAGACTAGACTAATAAAACACACACACACAAGGGCTGAACATGTAAGTTTTTTTTATTGTAACAACTACTAGACCGGCAAAGGATAAGGGACCATTTTCACATGGGAAAGGATAAGCACAAGAAAAAGTCACAAAAAGGACAAAAGCTTTCATTTATCCACAATTTTTTACCCCAAACCGGTCACATTATAGATTCTTGATCATATGGTAAAATTATAAGAGAAACTTATCATTAACGGTGATTTCTAATTGGATGTTACATTATTATCAGTGCAGTGTATAGTCTTTTTTTTTTTTTTTCTTAAACTATAATTTATAAGAAATTTAAAGTCTTATTTATATCAGTCTTAATAGTAATCTTAATTAGTAACAAGACTAGACTAATAAAACACACACACACAAGGGCTGAACATGTAAGTTTTTTTTATTGTAACAACTACTAGACCGGTAAAGGATAAGCATAAAAATATCTCATTCTAGCTAGGCCTACAAAATTATTTATAAGAAAATTGCAGTAAGACTTTTGGCTGAAGGAACATCACATGAAAATAAGAGTTCATGATGTGGATAACGAGCTTTCAGATTCCATTTGTCATTTTCACTGGTACCATATTGAAATATCTAGCTGTTTCTGAAGAGCATCATCCCAACTACTCCTTGCATATCCTCCTAGAAATCAAATGATACCAAATCACAAAGGGACCCAAACATTGAAATGAAAGTTATTGTTGTTGTGATTGTTCTCAAAGGGGGCATTCAAAGCTTTGAATCGGTCAAATTTACCTCCTTCTCTTGCATAAATGTGATGATTGTTAGGGATGTTAGCTTCATCAAAGATGTTGCCTTCCATATAGTGATACCTTGATTGTTGATAACGAACGTCGAATCGCTACAAAATAAATAAAATTATGCTAATTTTGTAACACAAGATTAACTTAGGTCGACTCAGAGATTCAATCAATTTGGTTCCAACTTCAATTCATTGATAAAAAAACATGGGGATTTTTATTGAACAGTTTACAGACAATCAACAAAATTGTAGAAACACAAACTAAAATTGAAGAAAAATGTAGAAATTGACAGAATTGATAAAAGATGTTGTAAAACATATTCAAAAATAGCAATCCAATTTACCAAATCAAGCAATGCGAATTATCATAGTTCTTAGATAATTATCATATTATGAAGGTTCATTCAATGTCATTAGAAACAATTCAATCGAATTAACTCCTAAATCAATTGAAATCACAAACTGGATTGAAATATCATTCAAACAATGTGATTAAAATTAGAAATTAGAAAATGAATCCATAACGTAATCTGTTTTCAATCCTAAACACATTCATAATCATGAAATTCGAAGAGAGGATTGAAGAAGAAAATGAACATTCACACAAAACTTGAAATACCAAACTAGAACTCAAATTTTCCTTGCTTGGACTGGATCTTTGAATTGATTGATTATTGAACCTTTCATGATCATTATCAATGGAAGAGCCACGAAATTTGTGACAAGAAATAGAAGAACAGAAATGAAATGAAGAAAAAAACTGAAGAACAATGAAGAATAATTGAGAGAAAAAGAGAGAAAATATTTTAATTCTGAAAACTTGCATAAGAAGCTAAAAATTTTGTTTGTACCAAATGAAGTAACTAACTAACTACACTAATATATAGTGACTGAGTCAGTTGGAAAGTATCTGCCCTGATTAGACCCATCTAATCTAACTAATTATGTTAATTACACCAATCAAAGCCCAACTTGGAGCCTAAGGCTCAAGTGCAGAGATTCTGACTTCCAAGCTTCAAAATGGCCCTCAAAATGACAGAACTGGACTAGGTTTACATCTAAAAAAATTCTAGCTCTTTTCCTTATCTTTCCAAGGACTACTCATATGCTCCATTTGGAGTTATGTAGGATCCTCTAGGTCCTGTACAAGGAAGATAGTCAAGTAAGCACAAAATCTGAAAATAAGCAACAATTATCAATTAAGCCCAATTATTTTCCTAAGACAAAAACTGAACTAAAGTGAGAAAATAAAAGTCCAAGAGAAGTCAAATAAGATAAGAAGAATAGAAAAATATTAAACTAAAAATGCTCAATCAATTACAAATGAAGTTGTTTGTTGAATGCCATGCTAAGAAAGGTTGGAAATTTTTGCAGCTACCTGATTACAGGAGCTTATGTTCTTGTTTCCTTGAACATTGGTTTCATAGTTGGTCATAAGGTCACTAATAATTTTTTGGCTATCATTTGAAACTTCAAGTCCAGTTAGATCAATAACAGATGGAATCATACTAGTAGGTTGAGCAGTAGATTTGGGCTGAACAAAGGACTAGGGGTATACTATTGGCTTTACCTCATTAACATGAAAATTTGGACCCCTAAAATATAAATAAGTACCTCTATAAGCACAAATCAATTTATGGTTGTCCCTAGAAATTTTGTCAGGGAAACCTAAATGAACTTGATTATAAGGGCACTGAGGTTGTTCACTTGTGTAAATTTTTAGATCCATCATGTTAAAGTAACTAGATACCTTCCTTTTCCGAATGAAATCCAAATTTGTAACAGTTTCTCCCTTGATTGAAAAAGAGGGTTACTGAACTAGCAGAGCTCCCCTCATTTTTTTTATCACTAGATTGGATGTGTGAAAATTCTCATGTTTGCAGTCTTCCATGTCAAAGTTAGGCTCATCCTCACCCCTTTCAACATCATACTCATTGATCACCAAAGATCCACTACCTCCAGTTGACACTAACATGGGATATAATCAAGACAAAATGAGATTGAGAGAATCAGGAAAGGAATAGGAATTTGAGAATGATGCCAATGAACTGATAAGGTTTAAAGGAAGGGCGTGTGTACCACATGAGGGTGGTTTGAAGAAAGTGATCTTGGAGGAACCACATAAGAGTAGTTTAAGTTTCCATCTGGGGTCGACAAAGATGTATCAAGACTTGAAAAAGAACTTATGCTGGTATGACATGAAGAAGGATATAGCAAAGTATGTGTTGAGGTGTCTAACTTGTAGAAAGGCGATGATGGAACATATGAGATCTCTCGGAGAGTTACAACCATTGGACATTCCTTAATGGAAGTGCAATAGTATTTATATGGATTTTGTGTCTAATTTGCCAAGGACTAGCAGTGAACAAGACGTCATATGGGTAATTATGGATAGATAACGCAATTTGCTCATTTGATTCTAATCAACATGAAGGATAAGATGAGCAAGCCTGTAGACTTGTACATTGCAGAGATTGTATGACTACATGGTGTTCCTTTAAGCATGGTGTCATATAGAGACCCACATTTTACCTCTAGGTTTTGGGAGAGTTTACAAGTTGCCTTTGGGACTAAACTGAAACTTACCTCAACTTATCACCCTCAAACAAAGAGAACTATCCAATCCTTAAAAGACCTTATGAGAGCATGTGTGTAGAACAAAAAGGTAGTTGGAACGAGTGTTTAGCCTTTGTAGAGTTTACCTATAACAACAGTTTCCATGCAAGTATCGGGATGGCAAGTTAAAAGCCTTTTATGGCTGGAAGTGTAGAACACATTTGTGTTGGTATGAGATAGGTGAACCTCTTCTGTTATGTCCCGATGTGTTGCAAAAGCACACCGAGCAAATGAAAACCATTAGAGAAAATATCAAGGTGGCACAAGACATGCAAAGAAGTTACTATGACAAGCGACAAAGACCTTTAGAGTTTCAAGCCAAAGACCATGTCTCCTTGAAGGTTACTCCCATGACCAATGTAAGAAGAGCTCTCAAATCTTGAAAACTTTCTCCTAAGTTAATTAGACCCTACCAAATTCTAAAAAGGATAGGTTATACAACCAATCATATAGCTTTGCCTCCCAATTTGTCGAGCTTACATCCTATCTTTCATGTATCCCAACTTAGACAGTATAATCCTAACCCTTCTCATGTGATTCAATTGGATCATATACAAGTAAGAGAGAATGTTACTTATGATGTGACTCCCTTGTAGATTACCCATCGAAGGGTGAAACAACTGAGGGGCAAGAGCATTAGTTTAATGAGAAGATTCTATGGAGTGATGTTGATGAAGGAGATGCAATGTGGGAACTAGATGACAAGATGAAGGAATTATATCCACATCTATTCGAAAGTTAGTTAATTTTGGGGACAAAATTTATAAAAGGGTGGGAGAGTTGTAACACCCTAAAAATTATAACTCAGTGCATGTGTGTGATTAGTCCTTTTTAGAGAGATTGTTTGTGTTTGGTTTTGGTGTGGACTATGTTAAGTTATTTTATTATGAGTGAAAAAGTTAGATAATTTCTTTCTCTATGGTTATTTATTTGTAAGTGTTTGCATGCAAAATAAAAATTATTAATTTGCGTATGATGACTTATTGTCGATTTAATTCTTTTTTATAAAAAAATGTATTTAAATCTGAGTAATTTATTTTATTTACAAAGGTAATAAATTCTTTAAGTGTTAAGTTTATAAAAATTTATTTGATTAGTTTTAATTATTAAAGTTAGCAAAAAAATATTTCTTTACGAGAAAATTATTTTCACAGTGCAAGATTACACTGTGTAATTAGATGACACAGTGTAAAGTCACTTTTTAGCAATCATTACATGCAATCTACATTCTGCAATAAGGAAGCATGGATGACCATGCATGCATACTCTCTCCCCTAATCACCTCATTCTCCACTTCAACACTCAACTCCTCCCTCTATACACTAACCCATGACCAACACCACACTCCATTTCATTTTCTTTCCATTCAAAGCTTAGTGCAAAAGCTTTCTTGTCTCACCTCTCCTTCAATTGAGCAACAAGAACAAAAACCACCTCTCATCTTCCTCTCAACAACATGAAACTCATGGAGCACCAAGGAGGAAGGAGGAAACCACCCACATTTTTATACACAACATCTTAAGTGCTTGCAAGGCCAAGAGCTTGCAACTCAGCCCCTTCTCTTCATGTAGAACTAAGAACCCAGTTGTAAGGGGGTCTTTTTGATGAACTCAATCCCCATGGTTTCCTTTGGGAGGAGGAAACCATGGTAATTTCATCCTCTATGGCATTGCATGTACCCAAAAAACAATATTTTTCTTTAAGAATTTGAAAACTGTTTTAAAAAATTGTAATCTTTCTCTTTGCATGCATGTTCTTTCTTCTTATTTTGATAATTTTCTTTCCTTGGAAGAGATCTCATAAAAATGGAGACACTCTACAATTTTTTTTATAGATTTTATGAAGCAGGTTAGGATTTTCAAAATTAGGCAATGAGGAGGGAGAGACTGACTGGAAGGATTTGTCCTCTAGACTAGTCTCAAAGTTTTGAGCCTAGAATGAAATCTAATAGTTGTATTTTTATGAAAATATTTTGTTTTACACCATGCACAATTTGATACAACTTTTGTGTTGAAGCCCTTGAGAGATGATGTCATTTTGAGGTCCATCTGTGACATGCAAGGTGACTAACTTGTTGTGCCATGAGCATCTGGCAGTGATAGGTTTTTTGTAACTTTTAGCTTTTGTGCTTATCATCTCAATAAAACTAAATCAAAACTTCTTTTCATTCATATAAGTTAGAAAAATTATAGATTTCATCTTCATTTTCTAAAGGTGCAAGTAAAACATGATAGTTGCAGGAGAGTCATATTTTTGGTCTGAAAAAGGTTAGAAAGAAACTTTTACTAGGAGCAATGTAGTACAAATTTTTAGGTGTGATTTTTTCCTTGCTGGAAATAAGGTTTTGTTAAATTCAGATGGTAAAAAGTAGATGTCTTTTTGGTTTTGGGAAAAAGTATAAATTTGTGGATCTTTGAACTATGCCCAAACTGAAGTGATCTCTATCTTGTTTCCTTATAGAATTTTTATGTTTTTTTTTTGTAGATTTTTGATAAAGGAGTATTATACCTTTTTGGAAAGAAGAGAAAAATTCCTTTAAGTCTGTATGGCAAGTTTTAAATAATAATATTATTGCATGTTACTTGATGTGTTAAATTGTTGATATTTTCACTAAGTGTTGATGTGTTGCCTTGTTAAATTTTGCCTAGTCGTTGTGTGATGAATTTGATTTTTCAACATGAGTTAGGATATGTTTGTCCATGATTCAAAGACTCGTGGAGTGTGAACCCAGAGCAAACATAACTATGGAATGCGATGTTTAATTGGAGACTGGAAGGTGTGACCTTAGGCACTATTGCATGTGATGTTCTATGTGTAACCCGTTTGGCATGCAACCGATAGCAATTATGATTTGTGTGTTAAGACTGTGTGTGGTAGATACATGAACTCGAGTAGGAGTCCTGGTGTCAAATAGAACCCTGTTCTAGTGGCATAGTGTATCTCGAAAGATATCGAGATCTTGCAGTGGAAATGTGGAGACTCGTGTAGGGAGATGTGTTGGAAGTTGTGAGAGCTTGCTAGACGACGATCGATTAGTGATTTCCACCATGAGATGTGGATGAGATCCCTTTTTATTGAGATGTTAAGTTTGCATGATTCTCAGACTTGGTTCGCCTTTCAACGACATTTGTACCTATGCAGTCGAGCACCACAATGACGATGAAGTAAACCCTCATTGAGAAGTGGTTGAAGAGTAAGTCCTCAGAGTTAGGATGGCCTTATAGAGTGGTACTTGAGGTATGCTCGCTAACTTGAGAATTCTTGGGGATAAAGGCACCGAGTTTGTGGTCGTGTTTCCACAGTGCCAACTTAGCAATCCCGACACGTGCGAGGCATAACCAATCGGTGAGAGTCATGCTATTGTACCATGGCATAAGGTGTCCTCCTAGCAATCATCCAAACTAAAATGTTGTTATACCACTACGTTCTGGGAGTTCCAGTGGCAGCTGGTGAGTGTGTTATGTATGTTGAGATAGTGAGATGTGTGAGACTGGTAGATAACCACAACCCAGTAGTTGATAGCCTTGTCTGTTGATGTGCTAAGGCTGTTTTTAAACCCAGGGGGAGAAAAACAGGATTCAAGAAGCTGATGATCTTAGAAATAAAGGTTTAGGCTTTTTACATGCCAATTCAATTGAATCACATTTGTAATTTGTGTATGTCTAAGTGGATGCCTCCTATGATCCATTGCATAAAACTCATTCATGGTTTTGCATTCATGCTTTCACAAAGTAAAAGTTTCAAAAAAAGCTTTCTGAAACTCAAGGTTTTCATGAGTGCAAAAAAATCCAAGTGTTCCATGTTTCAAGTTTTGGGAAAAATGTTTTCTCATTGGTTTAATCGATTACCAGCAAGTGGTAATCTATTACTTGAAAACAGAGAACCTATTTAATCGATTACGAGTATATGGTAATCGATTACACAGTTCAAAATACAAGAATGAACTTCCTGTGATAATCAATTACAACATTATGGTAATTGATTACTTAGTGCTATTTTTCATTAGAGCTTCCTGTGATAATCGATTACATTGTTAATAAAGCTTTTCTAGAAAGCCTCAAGAACACTTTAATTGATTACGTAAGTGATTTAATCGATTACTGACAGTTATAATTGTTTTCTCTATAAATAGCTACAGCTTGTTTGACTTAAAAACAACGAATTTCATAACCCACTGTAACCCCTCTCTTAACTCTCTCGTGCTTGATTGATTTTAATTAAAAACTTGTGTCCACTTTGTATAAAAATGATCTTAGTTGTAAATTTTTTCACGAAAATTCTTTTCCCTTTGCTTGCTAATTTTTATTCGCAAGTAGCGTAACCGATTTTCCTTACCACGATTCATTTATAAATAAGAATACAGTCCATGATACAGTCCAGTCCAGAGTCTGTTTTTCAAAATAATATACAGATTGTCTATTACAAATTACAAGCCATATGAAATTACAAATTACAACAAACAGTTCATCAACACTTCTTCAACATCCTTACCCATCTGGGCATTTTTTGTAACGCCTCTCTTTACTCTCTCGTGCTTTGTTAATTTTAGATAAAGTCTCGTGGCCACTTTGGATTAAAATTAGATTAGTAAAAAAAATTTTCAAAAATCATTTCTCTTTGCTCGCAAGGGTTACTAGTCGTTTATATCATAAACAAATTATTCCTGTAACGCCCCAATTTCTAATCAGGGTCATTACCAAACATACACCACAATCAAGCAGATAAACAATCAGAGTTTAAGCAGTTTGGAAGCTAATACTAATAGTGACATCATCAAATGTCATCTGTACAGCACTGTACACTATAATATGGTGAATATACATCAATTTTTCTCTGTACGATACAAAACTGTACAAATATCCCTTCAGGGTACATCACAACAAAACTAAAACAAAATATAAGGTATCTGAGCCACAT
The DNA here is from genome assembly GCA_007407185.1 of Glycine tomentella. Lineage (NCBI taxonomy): Eukaryota > Viridiplantae > Streptophyta > Magnoliopsida > Fabales > Fabaceae > Glycine > Glycine tomentella. Next base: position 34,619 of record PYAF01000939.1, read on the forward strand.
GCTCATGTCCTCTAGCCTAAGGTGTCCAACAGCATCTAATCCTGCATAGGTCTCTTGCCTTGGGATCTATCTGCTACTCTGGAAGATTCACCTGCAAAACATAGCCCCACACAAGGGGTGAGATATAAAATCTCAGTAAACTCAGGGCCCTTGAAGGTATTCCCTTCCCCTGGTTCACTGACAATACATACATATCACATAATTATCCTCATCATTCACATCAGTCGCAAATAATCGATACATACACAGTCCATATATATCTATCTATTAATGAAAACCAGGACAAGCTCATGGCTTGTATTCATACACCACACACTCATGAAACATCACCACATAATCATAACATGAGTATTCATATCAT
>PYAF01000939.1:36523-58069 GCA_007407185.1 Glycine tomentella
TGCTTACTTTCCACTAAGCTTTATTTTATTGGCTAAGCATTTTACACCTTCCAAGTGTCCTAGTTCTTGAGTTTTCTTAAAGCTTTCTCCATTGATTTTGTATTACACGGCCAAGACTTTGATTTAGGGAACCAAATCAACAAATTTTCCTTTTATTGCATGTAATAGCCAAATTCTAATTTCTTATTGGTACAATTTGATTTTAATTCTTAAAATTGCTAAACTAACTCATTTAAAACACTTATTCCTCTCATAATTAAGAAAAATCCTATAGATTATGTCTATTATTTCCCTGAGGTTTCCTGATATCTGAGGTAGTTTAGATTAAGCTCTTTTCAAAATATTTTCTAAAATTCCTAGAAATTCTAGCTTAGGGTTTTCTGCCATCAACCTTGCTGATAATTTGTTATTTATGGATATTTTATCCTATATTCAGATTCCCATAAATCTCTGAAGTCATCTTGGTCATTTTTGACCTAAGGGCATTTTGGTAATTTTGCCACTCTAGGGACCTAACTGTCATTTCTGAAATTGTCCAAGGACATTTTGGTAATTTCTCCTAGTAAATATCTTACTAAAATATCTAGGATATATTGGTCATTTTTAAAAATGTCTAAGGGTATAACTGTCATTTTCCATCCTAGGGACATAATCGTCATTTCTGAAATTGTCCAGGGGCATTTTGGTTATTTACAAAATATCCAGGGGTATTTTCGTCCTTTTCCCTAAATCCTTCTATATTGCCCCTAATATTTTACCCTAGTAATTGATTGTGATTTCAAAATCTTAGGGTGTTATATTTTTGCCCTAAAGGGTATTTTGGTCATTTTCCTCAGGGACCTAACTGTCATTCTTGAAATTGTCCAAGGATATTTTGGTAATTTCTCCTAGTAAATATCTTACTAAAATATCTAGGGATACATTGGTCATTTCCAGAATTATTCAGGGCGAAATTGTCATTTTCACCCTAGGGGCATAAACGTCATTTCTGAAATTGTTCAGGGGCGTTCTTGTTATTTTGCCCTAAATTTTTCTACTACCTTTCATTAACAATTTACTCTTAGTAATTGTCTTTAATTCTCTAAATTTTGGGGTGGTACAATTCTCCCCCCCTTAAAAAATTTCATCCTCGAAATTTGTTTGATTCCAAAATATCGACTAATTTCATTGAGAATCTATAGAATCTTTACGTTTACATCTTAACTATGATTCTTAAATTCTTCTTTTTTAACAGCTTTATCAATGTAAATATCTTCAAGGTTTTCTAATTAAACCTATTATCACTAACTTTTCAACAATTTTTTCCTATTTTCAAAACAAATTCTTGATAATATCTCCAATTTATCCATAAAATTCTTCATAAATTCTTCATAATATTTTCTCTCATAATTTTTAATTGTATAGACTACTATCCTTCCATTAAACCTATTTTAAGTTCTTAACATATTTACAAAAAGTTTATCCTCAAGAGTTGAAATCAAAATCTATGCTTATACTGAATATTCATAAAATTCTTTTTTAGCAACTTAACTTGGTCAAAAGCAAAACTAATTCAAACACATTTTTGATGATTTTATAATATTGTGTTAAGTTTTGAGATCTTCTAATTTCTTAAGCTTCCATGTTCTTTTTCATTAAGTCATAAAATCATCTTTCTTTATGAGTCTGATACTTATTCTTAATCGTTATTTACCCAACTAATGATATTTTATACTCTTTTTCTAACTCCAGTATTTCTCATGGAAACCTATTAGGTCTTATAAATTTAAAGGGAATACAGGTAGTTTTAAATTTTGAACTCATGTATAAGACAAAAAAATGAATAATTCTTAATATCTAAAGGAACTTTTCTTATGAAATACTTACCTTAGATTAAATTCTCAGATTGAGAAATCTCAGTTCCACTAAGAGCAGATACTTTTCCTGTGGCTTTTGGCTTTTTTGGGGAATGACTTTTATTTCCTTCCTCTTTCTCCTTTTTATTTATTGGGCAATTCCTCGAATGATGTCCTCTCTTATTGCATATTGAGCATGGAAGACTCGTACATATGGAAGCAAAGTGTCTAAGTTGTCCACATCTGAAACATCTTATAGGTACAGATGAAGACGCTTGATTAACTGGAGTTCTAAAATTTGGATTATTCAGACGATGTTTTTGATATGGCTTTTCTTGATTTGGACGGTATTTCATCCTTTTCTTGATAGGCTCCATATTTTTGTAATGAGAGGCCCTAGCTCAGGAGTCCTCGTCATAAATTCTACACATGTTTACTAACTGAGGGAATTGACGGATCCCTTGATAGTTCACTGCTTGCTTAATTTCTGGTCTTAATCCATTTAGGAATTTAACAAATTTAGAATTTTCTCCTTCTACACCATGGTAGTGAGGGAAATATCTCACCAATTCTTCAAATTTGACAGCATACTCGGCTACAGTCATATTACCTTGTTTTAATTCTAGAAATTCCATCTCCTTTTTGTTTCTTATATCCTCAGGAAAATATTTTTCTAGAAAAACTGTTCTAAAGATTTCCCAAGTTATTTCTTGGTTATTAGCTTCTAATCTTAGTTGGGTATTTTCCCACCAAAATTCAGCTTCCTCTGCCAGCATATATGTACCAAAAAGTACCTTCTTATCAGGGGGACAGGCCATCACTCGGAAAATCTTCTCGATTTCCCTAAGCCATGCTTGAGCACCATCAGGATCATAGCTTCCCTTAAAACTTGGTGGGTGGTTTCTTTGAAAACTTTCTAAACCATGATATTCATTGTTTACGTTTCGTTGTTGGTTTCTTACAGCTTGAGCCAAAGCTTGGAGTGCATCGGCTATAGCTCAGTCATTTCTACCAACCATTTTCTTTTTCTTAAAACAACAAAATTTTTAAGTTAATAAATTGTAAATGAAATTTTATCTTAATAAATTGTAACATAAAAGAAACATACTCATACCATCAATTTATTCTTTATTATAATATGGTTAGTACAAAATACTTTTCTCTATTTCTATACTTTTATAAATTTATATTCTAGTTACGTTATTTCCTAGTTCAGATCTTGCTATTACTCTTTATTAAATACTATTTTACATACGTACTAATTCGTACCATACTACTAGTTATTATCTAGAAAATTCTTTTCGCTTACTATTATTTCGGACTGCTTGCCATAATGTTCCTTTGCAATTCACAAATTATCTAGGTGGCCAGTTTGCTAACTTATGAATATGCATTGAAACTTATGGTATAACAGTCATCAAGACTATAAATTTATTCTAACATATCATCCAACCTTCAAAATCCATCAGTAAAATATCCATTATTTTAAAAATATTTTTACCATACCACCTTCGTACTACAAATTAAATTACCATACCTTATCCAATGTACTCATGTCTAACTTTGCAAATATCCTTAACATAGAACATCATGTTAGTAACACTAATAATCCACAATTTATTTTAATTCCTTTGATCTTTCTCAAGAAAACTTCAATCCTAGTATTTATCTTAATTTCCTTTTTTCCTACTACTTGACTACTTAATCTTTAAAATTGAATTATTCTAATACTTAAATTATTATGCCATTCATCTTTTCCTGATAATTCAAATTATTCATAAAATATGACCAAACCTTCCAATTATCCTCAGAACTACTTAAACTTCTTCTCTAAAATTATTCAATTTAATTCTACATTATTAGATCATATCTTATGATCAACATTTCCTTAATACAAAATAAATCCAAGAACTTCTTAATTGTAGATTGAAACCTACAGCCTAGTCTTTTTTTTCTAAAACATTTCACAGAAACTCAATCCATGGTTCCTAGAAACATACAAACCATATCATATGCAGATCATTAAAGAAATACAACAACTCTGCAACACACAAAATATAGCAAGCACACAAAAACACAAAGTCATGGTAAACACATAATCCAAGAAAACAGACCATGCTTAAAGATTATAAAACATCAAAACACATAAATTTTTGATGGATCCTTCCATTAATCACTTTCTTAACATCAAGTTAATATACAACTCAACTCAGTTCAACACCTAAGATTCATCAAGTTTCACAAATCCTCACATGACCTCTATAAGATTTATAGAAACACTTAACCACAAACACTTAAACCATCTCGGTCCTCTTTAAATTTGTTTTACTAAACATATGATAAGCAACTTTATTTTATAAAAGTCTTGGAATAAGACTTATACTTAATTTAATAATCATGTTTCCAATTAATTTTTATCATCAAATTAAATATAGATACTTAGGGAAAAATTTTGGCCAATCATCAAAATTGTAGTAACAAATTCTATTAAATAGTTATAATTCTAAACTATTAAAATCTTGATCGATTAAGCTATTCTTAACCTATGGTTTACATTAATTTTTCTAGAATTCAATATGATAAGCATACTTCCAATCCTAACTTAATTAAACTCATAGATTCATAAAATACTTAAAACACTTTAATACAACATCTAAAATCTAACAAAACAGCCTATGATTTTTAATCAATTAGTCATAATACATATATTCAAGTTACTTAGCATTTACCCATTAGGTTTATTTAAAGTTATTTATTTAACCAAGCGTTTATTGAACCAAGATCAAATTACTTGTTCAAATAATTTCAATTAGGTTAATTTAAGAATTTTCTCAACTTGTAGATTAAAACCTTAATCATTTAAAACATACCATAGAAATCTAATTCATGGTTCAGCTAAGATCAACCTACAAGCCACATAATTCTTAGAGATGCATCAAACACATACAACACATAGCAAACACTTTAGAAACACATAACATACAAAATATCACACACACAGCAAGCATATAGTCCTCAGAAAACAAACCACAGCTCTGATACCACCATTGTAATGCCTCTCTTAACTCTCTCGTGCTTGATTGATTTTAATTAAAAACTTGTGTCCACTTTGTATAAAAATGATCTTAGTTGTAAATTTTTTCACGAAAATTCTTTTCCCTTTGCTTGCTAATTTTTATTCGCAAGTAACGTAACCGATTTTCCTTGCCACGGTTCATTTATAAATAAGAATACAGTCCATGATACAGTCCAGTCCAAAGTCAGTTTTTCAAAATAATATACAGACTGTCTATTACAAATTACAAGCCATATGAAATTACAAATTACAGTAAACAGTTCATCAACACTTCTTCAACATCCTTCATCTACAGTTCATGTTTTCCTGTTCCTCTGCTCGCCCAAATGAATTGGGATCATCACAGGTGTCAACCACAGACACAACTCGGGTAAGTTTATGACAAACGTAGTTTGAATAATACACACATATATGTAAGCACAAATAAATAAAATTTAATCATAAAAAGACCACACAACTTATACAATATACAGATCATCCCACGTATACCTAACTGTGTGATGCATAAGATGCATGCTCATCTTATTATATGATGCATGACTGACATATCAGCTTATCATAAAATCATCATCAATGGCCATAGTCAAGATAGCCCTATCCCAGTGGCACACCTATCCATTCAGTCGGGGTAGGGCAGGGGCGTGTAGGAATGTCACCTCCACCTATGTGATCATCATGGTGGTGTGGTCCTCCCTGAAACACACTACCCCCCCAGTTCAATCTCTGAACACATGGACTCGGTTTAGCTATCTGACAAACAAATCCACGGATTAACCCCCGCTAGGCATAACTCCACGGATTAACCCCCGCCAGGCATATGCGTATGAAATGCATGATTGATTCATTTTATCCAGTCTTTAAACATCATTACAACTCATGACATATATTTTTTTAGAACAACACATAAAACTTATTTCTACCATCACATAAAGCTTTACATCACAATCTCAGTATCAGCCATAATTCACCACAATTCTTGGAATCCATAAATAATCAGTCAACAACACGAGGATTCCAATCATCATCATAACATAATTCTTAATTTGTTTCTCAACCTCAAAATCTAATTTATTTCTCAATCATCGAAATCATAAACCACCAAGCAACAGGTTAATCTTTATCAAATTATACAACATCACTCAACAACACATAAAATCATAACTTTCACAAAAGCATTTAAATTATATAATTCAATCCCATAATAAAGATTCAACCCAATAGTTCTTAACATAGTTCATTCCTTGGAACCAATTATCAAACTCCTTGTGTACAAACTTGAAAGCATGGAATACTTTAAGAAAAGCTACTTGATCATTAATCTTTATTTAGTTCAACATAACCTTGAGAATAAATAAACTTATTTTCAACTAATTTCTAGCATCCAAATAAATATATATCCTTAGGGACACATAGAAGTATTTCGGCCAACAACCAATTTCTAGCAACATATTTTCTATTGAACAATTATAATTTTAGACAACTAATTATTTTTAAGATAGCCATACTTTCAAATTCTTAGTTACTTCTAACTTTCATTTATTAAATTAAGTTCAAGTTATTGATCCAATCATCAATTGTTAAAATCAAACCAAGTTGCTTAGTCAATTAATCATTTGAGCTCTTTGAGACAATTTATCAAACACCTACTCTACAAGACTTCATGAAATAAAGCAAGGAATATTATTCAAACTAAGCTCAACATAAACTCCCCATACCTTTCTTGCCTTAAAATTGAATAGCCTTTGCTTCCTTTTTCTTTTATCTTCACGTGTACTTTAAGGTAGGTAGTCTTGGGTTTTTCTTGTTAGGATATAAGTTGGAAATGATAGAAAAGCTAAAGGAAGAAAGTTTATTTGCACGACCGCTTCTTGGTCTAGGTTGAAAATGTTTTGAAATTTGTTTGAAATGGACTAGGCTATGTTACGTTCACTCTCTCCTTTTTCTCCTCACCCATGTGCACGGTCCACTTGCTTTTATACCAAAGTGTTAGCTTTTGCCTTCAAAAAAATCTTCAAATATCTTCCTTAGTGATTATGACTTACTTTACACTTGATTAAGTTTTATTGGCTAGTTAATTATATTTTTCCAAGTGGCTTCCTTCATGAATTTTCCATACTTTTCCTTGTTCCTAGCCTATTCTTCACGTGCCATTCTAACTTGTGTAGGCACTTCCTTTTGGCTTTTTGTTTCATACGGTGGGTTCCTTTGTTTTGCTAAACTTTTGGTCATTTGAAATATCTTAAGCATTTATGGCTACTTCCACTAGGTTGATTCTTATTGGCCAATGCTTACTTTGAATTTTCCACCACTTTCTTGTCCTAGGCTAGCTTTGCACATGTACTTGTCTTGCTTAGGTGCATTCCATTTGATTTTTTCTTCATTTTACGTAGGATACTTTATGTCTTATGCCTTAATAGATTTTTGTTGTATTATTTCCAAGTTCATTATCACCTAGCTTTCCAAATGGTCCAATGATAGGTCACTTGGCTTCTTAACCATACAAGTGTCTTTGTTCTTAAATTTTCTAAAACTTTTTCCCTTCTTCTTGTAGTTCACGGCCAAGCTAAGATTTTTGGAACAATTATGTTCAAATTTAGGCTTAAACCGTGGATGGCTATTTTAAAGAATTTAAGGCTTTATTTTACTTGATATCAATTATTACCTAGAATAAAATTTCTTTTATAATCTAGGAAAATCTAATTCCAATTGCTTCTTTGTGAGTAATATTCTAAAATCGTTTAGAAACTAGTTTAGGTCTTTGTGACATGTTTAGGATGTAATCTAACCTTTTTTTAGATAATTGTATCTTAATTTCTATTGGTTCATTTTGTTTCTGATTAGCAAAATTACTATCCTAGTTTATTAAAAGAGTTTATTTATCTTAGAATTACAATAAAACTTTAAAGATTATGACTATCTTTTCCGTATAATTTTCTGACACTTAAGATATCCTAAACCGGAGTTCTTTCTAAAATGACTTTCAAAATTTATAGAAATTTCATCTTATGGATCTTTGTTACTTTCTTGATCAATAATTGGTTATCTAGAAGTATTTTATTCCATAATTAGGTTTTCCCAGAATTTCCTTACCCATATGGGCATTTTTCCCCTAAAGGGTATTTTGGTCATTTTCCTCAGGGACCTAACTGTCATTCTTGAAATTGTCCCAGGATATTTTGGTAATTTCTCCTAGTAAATATCTTACTAAAATATCTAGGGATACATTGTTCATTTCCAGAATTGTTCAGGGCAAAATTGTCATTTTCACCCTAGGGGCATAAATGTCATTTCTAAAATTGTTTAGGGGCGTTCTTGTCATTTTGTCCTAAATTTTTCTACTGCCTTTCATTAACATTTTACTCTTAGTAATTGTCTGTAATTCTCTAAATTTTGGGGTGTTACACCCACTCTTCAGAGAGAAAAGATACTATGAGCATTTGGGTGTTTGGAGAGATTGTAAGGATTTTTAATCATCTGCAAGAACAGTTTCATAACAACGAATTTCATAACAGAAATCCTCTGTTTCAACAATCTTCAAGAAACCTTGCGAGGATTTTCTTTTGGGCACTTGTTAAAGAAAAGTTTTGGAGAGATTGTTCTGAGATTTTCATTTAACCTTGGTTCAAGATTCTTAATCATCTACATTCATCTGCATTGGATCCCAAGTTATATCTCTCCTTGTTACTTTGGTTTAATTTCTTTTAGAAATTCAGAGTTTGTAACTAGTGCAATAGTTTCTTAAAGTTTGTCTAGAATAGGTTTTTCTAGAGGAAGATTAGAGGAGGGGTGTTTCTCTAAGTCTTGATCACAAAGGGTCTATAGGTGTTAGATGCCTTGTTCTTAGTCTAGGATTGATTAAGAATGATTGTAAAAACTTGTAAGAACAGATTGCATATAGTTAGATCCTAGCTTGTTGGTTAGGAAACTGGATGTAGCTTCTCTGGATTGAGAAGTGAACTAGTATAAATTTTGTGTTGTGTACTTCTTCTTTAATCTTTTCTTTGGGTTATTGATTGTCATTCATTGGTTCAACTCTTTCATAATCAACAAAAACAATCTTGGTATAATTGCAATTCATAAAGATTGGAGCTTGATTGATCAAAAACTTTCTAAGTTTGATTTGTGATACGATCCTATAAACTCTGATTGTTAAATCAATTTTAAAACAAATTTAAATTGGCCAAGAAGAACCAATTCACCCCTCTCTTGGTTTGTGTGTTTCTCATATTGTTTTCAATTTTTTGTTTGGTTAAGGAAGCAAAAAGACTCACTTTTACATTCTTTTAGGATCAGATGGAGTTGAAGCTAGTGCTTGAGCTCCAGTGCGAAGTAGGGAGATAGTACCTGGACGTGGCGCAGGATGTTAACCATTTTGTTGGGTACCTCAAGTTTACAATGAAATCCCTAGTTGAGCTTGCAAAAGCACCAACATATGTAGAGTACTTCGTATGGTGGATTCGGCCTACATCATCATACTACCATTACGCCAACCCTGTGGAGATCGTAGATATTTCTTCTTCTTCTTCGTCTTCATCTAGTACTCTTATCTTATATGTATTTCAGTCGTTTCAATTCACATCGTTTCTCCTTCTCCTTTTAAAAAAGTGTATGTTTAATATTCAAACAGTTTCATCTTTGGAAATAACAACAATCACACTAGAAAGGGGGTTGATTAGTGTGTTAATCAAATATGCAATAAAATTTTATGACTTTTAACGCAAATATAGATGGAAATGTAAAGAAAGATAGGTTGTCCTCTAAAGAGAAAAAAATTTCAATAAAGACAAGCTTGATCGTCCGGAGACATAATAATAGAGTCTTTTTAAAATAGTTTTTCAAATAAGAAGTTGATATTAAAGAAGTAACAAAGAATGTTAATAGAACACTCAATCAACCATAAAGGAGAAAAGTAGAATCACTTGGTTTATATTGATTTACTCAACCTAAGCTATGTTCTGTTCTCTTTTACTCGACAATAAAAGATTCTACTAATCAAAACTTGATTATAAAACAAGTATTCTGATTGCCACTCCTGGCTTTACAAGTATTCTTAATACCACTTATGGCACTTTCGTAGACTCCCATTGAATCTGAGTAACCCAATTATTGTTTAACACTAAGCCACTCTTGGCTTTCACAAACAGTAGTTTGAATGAATACAAGTATTCAACAACACTCAAAGAATGGATAAACAATAAAGCTCAATTGCAAAAATGAATTTTCTTAGCAAAAATTAAACAGACAAAAACATTGTATTGGTTGTCCAATAATTTCAGCAGCGTTTCACTTCAGATAAGTTCTTTCTTTTTCGTCAAATTTTATCCCTAAGCTTTTTGGGTAGAGATTTTCTTTTATAGACTTCAGTGAAAGATCAATTACGAGATTAGTGTCGATTCCTTGAAACAACTTTTGTCTCATAGTAGAGGATAAGGTTATGTGGCATGCTCTGATTTGCACGATAGTACAGATAACACCATGTGCTCCTTGTCCTTAGCGAAAATGACCTTTAGAGAATATTTTGTGAGTACCTTCTATTTTGTTCTTTCCTTAAATTCAAATGTTAGCAATTCAAATTAAAGAGAGGAAAAATGAATTTGTATAGGATAAATCTCGTGTACTTCCCTTTTTTGGTTAACATAGACTATTTGCTGAATGTTGTTAATTTCAAAAGGTATGTGAGTTACTTACTAGATGGCCGCGTGGAATAACCAAAAATGCAGTGTATAACATTGATTATCAAAAGGAGTGGATGCCTATTGATTTTAACGCATTTGACACTGGATAGATAGTAAACAGGACAATTCCTCTTGGACGATACAAAGTATTGTTTGGTCCTTTAAATCTGATTTTGTCCACTTGTAAACACTCACTAAAACATCAATAATTTAGAGTTATTTTTATTCATCAAAGTCCAAAATAGATGAGAAGAGTAGTCATCTAAACCTAACATCTTTACTGAATGAGTTTTTTTCGTCAGGGGTTGTATGTATAAAGGAATAGAATGGAAACAAAACTACTTATGTTTTCTTAAGGTAAAACGTTTGTGCAATCACATTAATGAACATGTATATATTTAACATGAGTTTAAAACGAACAGAAAAGTGCACGTTTAATCATAATAGATATAGGGTGTCACAGTGAGTTCCACTCCAAAACTCTGCCTCACTAAAGTGACCTATCTTTGAGGTATCTTCCTAAGTACCACCCCTAGATTTCAAATTTGAATGGCGCGTTAGAGTGTTGTGAACTACTTCCTAAGAGGTTTAGTGGCTTTTTAGTGAATGTGGGATGAATTATTGTTAATGGTGAAACTTGGATCCTAGCAACAAACCATGAGTGAGATGGTGGGTACGAAGGTGTTGTATCTTAAATCTCAAGGAATCCAAGTTTAGTTTTTTTTATTGTTTTGAGTAGTCATATAGAATGCTAGTGCTAAGAAGGCCAACGGTGAAAAGGGCCTATAGGATGGATAGGTCAGCGAACTCCCAAATAGGTTAAGGTCTTTGCAAGCCTTATCGAGGTAAGTCACTACCCACACTCATCCATTTTTATAAAACCACACTTCCTACATAAGGTTAATTCGAGACTCCTGACATGGTCAAGGTATGAATATGTTAAGGGATGTACTTGGGTTAATCGCTTATGTAGTGTAAATCTCCATGGATTAGAGTCTATCGTTGGTGTTTATGATTGATGTATATGGTGATGATGATTGATTTCATAATGATGATGATGCTTGGTAGTTGATGTGTGATATTGATTCTTGAATTGTTTCATGATGGTTGAGTATGAGATAGCCTATTTATGTTAGTTGAATGATATTACTTTATGCATGGAGAGCCTGAATTGCTCATTTTCTTGATGTTGTCGTTCGGTGAAGGATTGCATTGTTTGCTCTATCATGTCTTGCACTTTATACCTGGTACTAGTAGCATACTATTCATAGTTAAGAGGAGTGGGACCTGAACTGGTGGAGTAGATGACGACGGCATCTGGTTCTCCCTTGTCTCTAGAAATAGCCTCATTTGAAGTTGTTGACTACTTAGATGTAGGCTCTAGAGCATTTGGTTCAACTTCATCAGCTATGGTTGCATTAGATTCCTCAGGAATTGCATCCACGATAGCAATGTTAAAAAGATCAATGATGACCCCGCATACAATGGTGTCATCCACAGCTTTAACAGATGCTTCAACTTGGACGGAGGCAACATTTTCTTTCATAGGAGCAACAACAACTTCTTCGTCAGCCTTCTTCTTTTTCTAATTTTCATGGAGTTGAGTCACATGAGCTATAATTTGTTCTTCAGTCATCTTCTTCATATTATATGTCCCCTAATGTTGAATAGTAGGAAGTTGAAGTAGGCATTGAATGAATGAGTCGTTGTTGGCGTCCTTTATAAAGTAGACACAAGCATCGTTGAAATGATACTTCCTAACTGGATGTAACACTTGAATAACATTGTGGTGCTCAACATTGTCCCTTCCATCATAACCAGAAGTGGAGGCTTTCTGAATTTCCATCCACAGAACTTGGTTCTAGAAGGTCCTTGCATCATAAGCATCAAGAGCACAAACAAGCCTTTTTCGGCTGAATAAGGAGCTTCAATTCTGAAGTTGATTGACTATTTTGTTTTCCATAAAGGAATCTCCTCATTGTAGTACAACTTGAATAATTTCTTTTTGGCAACATCTTAGATTGGTAAACGTGGATAAACCTTATCAACAACTATCTTGACATCAGTGGCCCTTGAGATATGCAGACCAAAAAGGTAGGCAATGGCTTCATCTCTTACATACATTTGTGCATGAAGATTTCCAAGAGATAAACAGTATTCTTGAGATAGATTAATATCATCTAGATGCACTGGCAAGATCTTTGTGATTGGGGTCCATAGATGCACTTTCTTCTAGAATTCACTCTTCAACGGTTCCATTTCTTGCGAGGGTCCCTTCTGTGTTTTTCAAATAGATCCCTAGGGATACTATTTTGGGTGCTTTTCTTGTCTTTTCACTTCTGAATACTGCACCAAGCTTTTGTTGGAGAGACCTATGTTGAGGGACGAACTCATTAAGTGCCAAGTGCAAGCCAATGTGGAGGCATCTTAATAATGTTTAGCTGCACTGGAAGAATCCATTATGGGAGTGGAAGATGAACTATCTATTTGTAGAGCCTTGAATGCCTCAGATAATGTGGGCTCATAGTCATACTTCATCCACGTAGGAGCTTGGACATTGATGGTTTCCCTTTGAACAAATTCAACGTAGATGAATCCATAGTAGGTAGATTTAGGTGTAGGACTACCATTAATGAGTGTTAGAGGAAACCTCTGAGCATCTATCAAGAGTTCCCTCGGAGTAGCTCTTCTAATTTATCTAGATGGATGGGGGTGAAGGTGGACGTGGTTGTGTAGAGGGATCAATTTGTTGATGATGAAGCTTGATCCTCTTAGTTCCCTATGAAGGAGACTGCTCACTCCATCTCACCAATCTTGGGATTGGCTTTAGTGGCCCTCGTCTTGATGTGTCTTGGTATAGCATAGGGGAGGATAGATTCTTTTGGTTCTGAAGCTGGTTGAACTTTCTTTACTCTTTTTTGGGCAAGAACAACTAGGGTAACAACTTTCCTCTTCTGAAGAGCAACTTGTATGAAGCCTTCATCTTCTTCATCAGTCTCACTTAAGTCTTTCAACCTTTGTTAGACTGAGGTTTCAACCATTGGATGCACAAGAGCAGATGCAGTAGACTGCTCATGTCTTTTCTTCTTCCTTTGTTCCTTTGCAAGTAACTCCTCCTCCTTTTCTTTTTTCTGGGACTGCTTCCTTGTTTTCTTTCTCTTTTGTTGCTCAACCATTATCTTTTGTATCTTTTAAGAGATACCAAAGTTGTTCAAACCTTGATCTTCATTAACAATGGCTTTGGCTAGCCTCTTTTGATTCCTCTTGTTTATGGCATCCACATTCACTTGAGGAGCCTCCTTTTGGCTTTGTTCTAAGGAAACCTTCATAGCCTTTAGGTTAGTTTGCTACATTTTTGTTGTTTAGAAACAACTGAACCCTTGGCTATTATGGTGTGATTAGAATCATTGTCCATCTTGTTAAAGAAATGATACACACCTTGATTCCACAACATCATGTTGATGAAAGCAACATAATAGATACCCAAGCCTTTCATGCTTCTCAAGATGTTAATGTAGATGGTATGCGACATGTCAAAGGGCAGATTCTCCATCAAGTGAAAAATAACAAACTTGTGGAGATCCAATAGAGTTGTTTTTGAGCATGCTTTGTGGAGAACACTCTTATTCAAAATGTTGGCCCAAATCTTGGCCTTCTCACACATGAGGTTATAGACTATCATCTTCTAAATACCTGTTTTCTCAGCATTTTCCCTGTAGAAAGCCCTTGTTACATGGGAGTTGTAGTTCTTCTCCCATCCCTTTTGGTTAGTACAACCTTCATGAAGGCATCCTATTGCCTTGGCGATGGTGTCACTGGACAATACAACTTTGATTCCCATAACTTTGGGCGCTATCATCTTTTTGTTAACAAATTCAACATTCCTCTAGAAGGTCCTAATGAGGTTTGGGTATATAGTTTGTTGCTCATTGAAGAAGTGTCTGGCACTAAAGAATAACAGAGTCTCGTTGATCTTCAAACCCACTTTTTTCGAGTTCCTAGATGTCTAAAAAGTATTCAACATGGATGGAGGGTTCATTGTCAATGTGGATGGAAGAGATTTCTATGGTTGGAATTATTTCGGTAGTAGGGGAGTTAGAGGTTGCCATTACAGAGAATTAGGGTTTGGATTTTAAAGAGGAGGATAAAGTGTTTTAGAGTAGTGAGTAATGACAAAAGTTTTCGATTTTTAAGGTTTTATAGTGGGCCTTTTCAAAATCAATCATTAAGCTCGCTTTCCAAAACTGACTCAGGAAAAAGCATTACGATGTTTTGATATAAAACAATGCATTTTTTTTATAATAACAATAAATTCATGACCTAGCATCATTGTATTGAACGTTGTGAGTGTGTGTTTATGTCCATTGGACGATAGATCCTTTGATGCAATAGTGGACGACATATAGAGATTAAATAATTCATTAACAGAGATCATCCCGAGTTGATTTCTTAGCAAAATCAATCTTTCTTCAGTTAATAGTTTTGTAAAAATGTCAGCAATCTGATCATCAGTGGGTACAAATAGTAAGTCCACCCATTCTGAACATGATGTCTTATGAAATGATGCTTAATTTCTATATGTTTGGATATAGAATTCAATGTTGGATTTTTTGAAAGACTAATATCCGCTTTATTGTCACAATAGATAGGAATTTTACTCTCATAAATGTTGTAGTCTTCAAGCTGGAGTATTCGAGCACAACATCTTGTTATTGACATATATCAACTTTAGCAGTGGATAATGTAGTTGAGCCTTGCTTCTTCATACCCACGTTACTAAGTTTCCACCAATGAAATGATAGCTTCCACTTGTTCTTTTTCTTTCAACTTTATCACTAGCATAGTCAGCATCACAATAGCTTATAAGTCTAAAACTTTCTCTTCTTTTGAATAAAAGACCAAGATTAGAAGTTCCATTTAGGCATCTAAAAATGTATTTAATTGCATTTAGATGAATTTCCCTTAGTTATTGTTGAAATCTTGCACATAGACAAACACTGAACATAATATCAACCCTGGATGCAATGAGATAAAGTAGAGAGCCAATCATTGCTATTTATTAGTCTCATGCACCTTTGTTAATTCCTCGTCCAGTCCAAGGTATGTCGTGGGATGCATTGGAGTCTTTATTTCTTTTGCATCGTCCATATTATACTTTTTTAGCAATTCTTTCACATACTTGGTTTGATGAATGTAGATACTTTTGGGTGTTTGCTTTATTTGTAATGTAAGAAAGAATTTCAGCTCTCCCATCATACTCATTTCAAATTCTATCTGCATTAGCTTAGAAAAATCTTCACAAAGAATTTCAGTAGTAGCATCGAAAATAATATCGTCTATATATTCTTGCACTAATAAAAACTGAGAATCATATTTTTGTAAAAGAGTGTTGTATCAGACTTTCCTCGCTCAAAACCATTTTTCAAGAGAAATGAACTTAGTTTTTCATACCAAGCTCTAGGAGCTTACTTCAGTCCATATAAGGCTTTGTTGAGCTTTAAAACATGTTAAGGAAGAGTTTTACTTTCAAATCCTAGAGGTTGTTCAACATAAACTGCCTCTCTGATTAACTCATTTAGAAATGCGCTTGTTACATCCATTTGATATAGCTTCATATTGCTATAAGTTGCAAGTAAAAGTAAAATGTATGTTGTCTCTAGACAAGCTACAGGTGCATAAGTTTCTTTTCAATCTATACCTTCTTGTTGTGAATATCCTTTAGCAACTAGCATTGCTTTGTTTCTCACAGCCTTACAACTTTCGTCCAGTTTGTTGTGAAAGACCCATTTCTCTCCAACAACTTTCTTTCCTTTTGGAAATTCAACTAACTTCCAAACATCATTGTTCTAAAACTGATCAAGTTCCTATTGCATTTCTTTAACCTAGTTGTTACTTGCAATTCATCATCAATGTGTTTAGGTTCCATTTCAGAGATCATTGCAGTGTGCCCTTGTGTTTTGAGTGATGATCTTGTTAGAACACGATCTGCTGGATCACCAACGATTTGAATTTCTGGATGATTACTTCTCATGATGCATCCAGTGGTTTCTCTTACCTTTTCTTGAACTTCTTGTTGAGTGGATGCTATTGTCTTTGGATTTTTCCTGGATGAGCTAGTTGCTATAAAGATATCCCTCAATTGTAAATCTACAAAAGACTCGTCTAACTCTAATAAATCTTTATCAGACTTATTTTCATCAAATCTATGAATAGCTTCTACAACTACCAAGGTTCTTGAGTTGTAAACTTTGAATGCCTTTGAAGTTTCAAAGTATCTAAGAAATATCCCAATATCACTTTTTCAGTCAAATTTTCCCAAGTTATCCTTTGTGTTGAGAATGAAACACTTGCATCCAAATGGATGAAAATATGATATGTTTGGTTTTCCTCCTTTCCAAAGTTCTTAAGGATTCTTTTTAAGGATAAGTCTTATGTAAATTCTATTTTGAAGATAACATGCAGTATTCACTACTTCAGCCCAAAAGTGCTTAGGGCTTGAATTATCATTGAGCATGTTTTTAGCCATCTCTTATAAAGATTTGTTCTTTCTTTCAACTATCCCATTTTGTTGAGGTATTCTTGGTGTTGAAAAATATTGAAGGATTCCATTTTCTTCACAAAACAGTTGCAACTTGTTATTTTCAAATTCTCCCCCATGATTACTTCTGATTGAAGTAATGCATATTCCTTTTTCATTTTGAACATGTTTCTAGAATTTAAAAAAAAATATCAAAAGACTCATTCTTGTGGTTTAGGAACATGACCCATGTCCATCTAGAGTAGTCATCCATTATGACAAGTCCATACTTCTTTCCACTTGTGGACACAGTTCTAGTTGGACCAAACAGATCAAGGTGTATTTAACTACAAGGGTCTAGAGGTGGAAACAATGTTTTTACTGGAAAATGAGTGTTTAATTTTTTTCCCTTAAGACATGTCTCACAAAGTAAATCATCCTTATATGACATACTAGGTAGACCTCTTACAAGGTTGTTTTTCTGCAGTTTTGAGATTAACTTCCAACTTGCATGACCAAGTTTTTAATGCCAAAGCCAGTGATTTTCTTTAACAGATAGTAAGTAAGATACCTTTTGATCTGTGAGATCTCCCAATCTGATTTTGTAGAGGTTACCTCTTGGCATAGAATAGAGGAGACCCATCTTTACATAGGACGACACACTCATCTTTGTTGAAGGAGACACTATACCCACTGTCACATAATTGACTTATGCTCAATAGATTGTGTTTAAGAATCTCAACAAATATAACATTATCAATAGAAGGATAGGGATGAATACTTACCTTATCCACTCCGTTAATCTTTCCCTTTTGATTTCCTCCAAAAGTGACTATTCCACCATGATAGGGAATCGGGCATTGTAACATTCGCTTTTGATTTCCTCCAAAAGTGACTATCCCTTTCGATCTTTACACTTGGATGTCATGTGATCAGTCTTGCCATAGAAGTAGCAGACAATGATATCCTTATCATGAAAATATACCTTTCCATCATATAAATATTTGTACACTTGGGTAATATAGTTTTCAAGGTTCTAATTTCCTCATGAAGTTTGACAACATCTTGAGATTGACCCTTAACTTCTTGATTCTTAAAAATCTTATCATTCAAGAATTTCATAGATCTTTTATGTTCTTCACATTCCACCCAAAGATTATGTTTACTCATTTTGAGGTCTTCATAATCTTTGTGTGCTTGTGCACATTCTCTCCACAGATAATATCTTTCTTCCTTTTATAATCATGAATTTCATTCAGCTCCTTCAGATTATTTTGAAGATTTTTTTGTTTGTTTGTTTTCAAACACCTGAAAGTTCTTGAGTAGAGTAACTTTTTCTTGGCACTTGTCTCAGTCTCAAGACATAGCTCAAATTCCTTTTCTTTAATAGGAATACAAGCACTACATGTTTGAGTGAACGCATCTGGTGAAATTTCTACTTGATCTTGAAGAGTTTCTTAAGTTTTAAATGATCTTTGGACAAATTCTTGAAATCCTTTAGCAAATGTTTGTAAGCTTTTTAGAGAATAGATGAATTAGATAGAAATTCATGATAAGATTTTATAAGAACCTCTAAGTCATCAAAATGTACCTCATCATCTTGATTCGATTCAGATTCATCAGAAGTTGTATCTGCCATTAGGCATATGTTTGCTTCTTCTTCATCTTCATCAGATGAGGTTTTGTCCAGATCTTTATAGGTACTCATAAGACCTTTCTTTTCTTTGCTCTTGAAGTATTTCTTCTTATTTTGACCTTTCTTCAGTTCTGGACATTCATATTTGAAGTGTCCAGGCTTTTTGCATTTGTATATAATTATGGAGCTTTTGTCTCTAGCTTTCTTATCTTTGGGAATTTTTCATGAGGAGTTTTTCCACTTAGAGCTCCCTTTGTTTCACCACATTTTGCATATTTTTTGTGAAATGATGGTGAGCTCATCTTCATAAGAATTTTCTTCAGATTCATCATTAGATGAATCATCATCCTTAAGAGCTTTGGATGAACTTCTAGATATTTGTTCCTTGAATGATGATGCCTTCGTTTTCTTTTGGCTGCTAAGAGCCAAAAACTTTTCTCTTTTGGTTCCTTCGTCCTGCTGAAGTTCTTGTTCATGAACCTTGAGTGTACCAACTAGTTTCTCAAGGGACACAGAATCAAGATTTTTTAAGGCTCTTAGTGTTGTTATTTGTGGTATTCACTTTTTGGGAAGACTTTTCATAATTTTGTTAATATGATCATAATTATCATAAGTTCTACCTAAGGATCTTAGTTCATTGAGAATGGTTTAAAAGCGTCTGAATATACATTGTTTGTCTTCACCTTCTTCCATTGAGAGTAGTTCATACTTACGAGTGAGGAGACTGAGTTTGTTCCTCTTTACCTGTGATGTTCCTTCGTATGTTACAACCAGGGTGTCCCACATTCATTTGGCACTTCTGAAACTGTGTACCTCTGTGTATTCTTCTTTGGATAGCGCGCACAACATCGTTGATCATGATATGGAATATAATATCCATTTTCCACCACATCCCATAGATCTATATGAATAGATTCAAAGTGAGCTATCATACGCTCCATCCAAGAATCATATTTTATGCCCTTGAACATAGTTGGTTTGTTGGTGGAGAATCATTCTACCATATCTTTGATATCCTAGATCTTTTCCTGAGTATTGTCAGATACTCAACCCTTAAGGCCAAGCTCTGATACCAACTAAAATAACAACAATCACACTGGAAAAGGGATTCAATAATGTGTTAATCAAAGATCTAATAAACTTTTACAACTTTTAGCATAGATATAGATGGAAATGTAGAAGAAAGATATGTCGTCCACTAAAGAGAAAAAAAATTTTCAATAAAGAAAAGTTTGTCGTCCGAAGACTTAATAATACTTTTTAAAACAATTTTTCAAATAAACATTTATTATTAAAGAAGTGAGAGAGAGTGTTAATAGAATGTTCAACCAAACATAAAAGAGAGAATCACTTGGTTTATATTGGTTCACTCAACCTAAGTTATGTCCAGTTCTCCTTTATTCAACAGTAAAGAATTTTATGTTGATTCAAGAAGAGTCATGAGAGGATGAACAAAGGAGTCAAGCTTTGGTGTTTGTGCTTTCAACATGCCTCATTGGAAAAGTGCCAAAGAAGCTATGAAGATCAATTTGATTCATGTAAAAGGGAAGATGTGTTTTCTGATAATCCAATGAGCATATCATGCATAATCATTCATTTAGGATTGTTAGATTGAAGGTCTAAATAAAAGCAATTAACAAGTAAGGTATTTTAAAATCAAAGTTTTTGGAAAAATGAAGTTTTCCTGCAATAATCGATTACAGCATTGTTGGCATCGATTATTTTGTTCTTCGTGTCTTCTGGAAAACAAACCAAGAACAATGTAATCGATTACATATCGAATTAATCGATTACCTAGGCTAAAATTGAAAAATCATACTGTCTGTCTTAATCGATTACAGAAGTTCGTAATCGATTACATATCATGCCTATGGCTAACGTGTTCTGCTGATTTAATCGATTACATATTGATTTAATCGATTACATAGTACATTTAAAAATATTGGTCTGTCTATCTTAATCGATTACCAAATTTAGTAATCGATTACTCAGTGCATTGAGAAAAACATGAGTGTCTGGTTTAATCGATTACTTAACGGAATAATCGATTACATTGTTCATAGCCCAAGCCCAGAACATATCAGGAGCACTTTAATCGATTACAAATGCGAAATAATTGATTACAGGAGCGTGTTTAATCAATTATTTTCAGTTGGAAAGCTGTTATAAATAGAACCCATTGCTCTGTGTTTTTGTGACTTGAGAATTTCGAAATCTGAGCAATCACAAACACTCATAAGCTTTCATTAGTGTATTTCTGGGTTTCAAAAAGCATTTAGGCTTCACAAATTCGTATGAGTTTTTGATTTGAAGAAGTGAAGCATCATTGAGTCTCAAAGCTTAAGGAAAGGGATGCATTGAGTCTGTAATCTTTCTTTCAACCTGTTGAATCATTTACATGCATGTGTTCTTTGGATTATCAGGTGAATTTGTTCCTTATTCTTTGAAGGTGTAAATCTTTTAATTGATTTCTGTAAAGATTGGCTTATTGTAAATTGGTTTCTTGCATGAAGACTAGAGATAGTGTTTGTTGTGCGCTAACGCGAATGTATATACGGCAAGTGCACCGATCGTTAACAAGTAATAAAAGTGAGTAAGTGAGTTATCATCTCCACAGGGATTGGGGTAATTTTTACAATAATATTAATTATAAATGATTGGAAAATAAAGACAGAAATAAAGAACAAAGAGTTGTTGGATAAATTTGTGTTTGAATAAAAATAGAAATTAAATGTAATAAAATAGTAAGAAAATTTACCAATGGAAGAAACAATTGTGGTCAGGCACAATCCCTTTTGTTCCTACCT
>PYAF01000940.1:8661-18904 GCA_007407185.1 Glycine tomentella
GTGCAATTATACAAAGGAAACTTCCCCCTAAATTGAAAGATCCTGGAAGTTTTAATATCCCTATAGCCATAGGAAACATTAATGTAGGGAGAGCACTTTGTGACTTAGGGGCTAGTATAAATTTAATGCCATTATCTATGTGTAAGTCCCTAGGCATATCTGAACTTAAACCAACTAGAGTGTCCTTGCAACTAGCAGACAGGTCTTTAAGAACACCCTCAGGGGTGATTGAGGATGTTTTAGTAAAGGTAGACAAATTCATATTCCCTGCTGACTTTATTGTGCTAGACATGGAGGGGGAAAGTGAAATTCCTCTGCTGTTAGGAAGGTCTTTCCTAGCAACTGCGAGAGCCTTAATAGATGTAGAGCAGGGAAAACTTGAACTAAGATTGAATGATGAATCTGTTGTATTCAGTGTATTTGATGCCATGAATCATCCAACTGATGAACATGATTGTTTTAGGCTAGATGTGTTGGATAATGTTATTTATGCAGGTGTTACAGCAGGTTTTAAAGCAACTAAAACTGAGGATTTCATGGAAATAGTTGCAACAGCAGATGCAGAAAAATATGCAGCAGCCAACTTAGTTGTAGCAAAAATTTCTGCAGCGAATTATGCAGAATCGGAATATGCAGAAAAATTAGCAAGTGCAGCAGATGATACTGCTGCAGAACTTCAAAATACAGCAGCAGTATTTGCTACAGAATCCAGCAATGCAGAATTTGCTGCAGAAAATGCAGCCAAACCTATATTAGAAAAGTTGGAGCAGAAGGAAGATGACATTCCAACAGGAGCGCCTAAGGTTGAATTGAAGGAACTGCCTGAACACTTGAAATATGTGTTCCTAGGTGAGAATGAAACATATCCAGTTATAATCAACAGAGGGCTGGAATGGCATGAAGAGGTAAAACTGTTTAAAGTACTTAAGGAACATAAGTCAGCCATAGGCTGGTTAATTTCAGACTTGAAAGGTATAAATCCCTCCTTTTGTACTCATAAAATACTAATGGAAACTGATGTTAAACCTGTAAGGCAGCCACAGAGAAGGCTCAATCCCACTATGAAAGAAGTGGTAAGAAAAGAAGTTGTTAAGCTTTTGGATGCAGGTATGATATACCAATTTTAGACACACCTTGGGTAAGTCCAGTTCAAACTGTTCCAAAGAAGGGAGGCATGACGGTCATTCAAAATGACAACAATGACTTGATTCCCTCCAGAACCATCACGGGCTGGAGAATGTATGTTGATTACCGAAGGCTTAACGATGCAACTAGAAAAGATCATTTTCCACTCCCTTTCATGGACCAAATGCTTGAACGCTTGGCTGGTCATGACTACTATTGCTTCCTTGATGGTTACTCTGGGTATAACCAAATCCCAGTAGCACCGGAAGACCAAGAGAAGACAGCCTTTACTTGTCCATTTGGGGTGTTTGCTTATAGAAGAATGTCATTCGGATTATGTAATGCACCTGCAACCTTCCAGAGATGCATGCTTTCAATTTTCTCTGACATGGTAGAAAGAGGGCTCGAGGTATTTATGGATGATTTTTCTGTTTTTGGCCCTTGTTTTAATTCATGTTTGACTAGTTTAGCCAAAGTTCTAAAAAGATGTCAAGAGACTTATTTAGTTTTAAACTGGGAAAAATGCCATTTCATGGTAAGGGAAGGCATAGTATTAGGCCACAAAATTTCTGAAATGGGAATTGAGGTAGATAGAGCTAAGCTTTTATTGATTGAGAAATTACCTCTTCCTATTCATGTGAGCGGTGTTCGCAGTTTTTTAGGACATGCAGGTTTCTACCAAAGATTCATCAAGGATTTCTCCAAGATTTTAAAGCCATTAAGCCAATTGCTGGAGAAAGACATTGAGTTCACATTTGATGATGCTTGTCTTGAGGCATTTAACACTTTGAAGCACAAACTCACCACCGCACCTATTTTAATTGCTCCAGATTGGAGTTTGCCTTTTGAATTAATGTTTGATGCTAGTGATTATGCAGTAGGTGTAGTCTTAGGACAGCAGAAAGAAAAGCGATTGCATGTTATTTATTATGCTAGTAAAATCTTAAATGAGGCACAAGTGAATTATGCCACAACTGAAAAGGAAATGCTAGCTGTTGTATATGCCTTAGATAAGTTTAGATCATACTTAGTAGGTTCAAAAATAATTGTTTATACTAACCATGCAGCTCTTAAATTTCTGCTGCACAAGCAAGATGCAAAACCACGCTTGCTTCGTTGGATGTTGTTGTTGCAGGAATTTGACTTAGAAATAAGAGACAAGGCTGGAGTTGAAAACAAGGTTGCAGACCACTTATCTAGGATTCAGGAGAAAGACTTGCAAGATGGACCAGAGATAGAAATCAATGAAACTTTCCCTGATGAACAAGTGCTGGCTGTGCAAATCAGCCCATGGTTTGCTAGCATGGAAAATTACAAGGCTGCTAGAATTATGCCTGAAGAACTCAATTGGCAGTAGAGAAAGAAGTTCTTGCATGATGCGAGAAGGTATTTTTGGGATAACCCTTACTTATATTTTCAATGCACTGACAATGTTATCCACAGATGTGTAGCTGAAAGTGACGTGCCGGATATTCTGTGGCACTGTCATTCCTCCAACTATGGAGGTCATTTTGGAGCAAACCGGACTGCACACAAAGTGCTGCAATGTGGCTATTATTGGCCAACATTATTCAAGGACTCAAAGAACTTTGTGATGCAGTGTGATAGCTGTCAAAGGACAGGTAATGTTTCGCGCAGAGATGAGATGCCACTAAACAACATCCAAGAAGTGGAGCTTTTCAATGTATGGGGCATTGACTTCATGGGACCTTTCCCTAAGTCATTCTCCAACCAATACATCTTGGTTGCTGTAGACTATGTCTCCAAGTGGGTTGAGGCAGCTGCCTTACCTACCAATGATGCCAAGGTGGTGGTCTCATTCCTAAGGAAAAACATCTTCACAAGATTTGGGGTGCCAAGAGCCATCATAAGTGATGGAGGGACTCATTTCTGCAACAAGCAGTTTGACAGCTTGTTGGCCAAATATGGAGTCAAGCATAAAGTGGCAACCCCATACCACCCTCAAATAAGTGGCCAAGTAGAGATTTCCAACAGAGAATAGAAGCGAATACTCGAGAAAATCGTTGGAACATCAAGAAAGGACTGGTCTAAGAAGCTAGATGATGCGTTGTGGGCATACGGGACTGCATTTAAGACTCCAATAGGTATGTCTCCCTTTCAGCTTGTCTATGGTAAGGCTTGCCATCTCCCTATTGAACTTGAACACAAAGCCATCTGGGCAACCAAGTTTTTAAACTTTGAACTAACAAAAGCCAATGAAAAGAGGTTACTTCAGTTGAATGAATTAGATGAGTTTAGGTTAGCTGCTTATGAGAATGCTAGGATCTACAAGGAAAAGACAAAGAAGTGGCATGACAACCAAATTCGTCCAAAGGAGTTTGTTCCTGGCCAACAAGTGCTGTTATATAACTCTCGCCTGCGACTCTTCCCAGGTAAGTTGAAATCACGATGGTCTGGACCGTTCCTAGTACGAGAAGTCTATCCCTATGGCACAGTGGCAATCTCACCTTTGGATAGTGACCGAGCTTTCAAGGTAAATGGTTATCGTTTAAAGCATTATTTTGGAGGTGAGGTGGACAAGAATTCAGTTTCTGTTCCACTCAATTACACTGAAGATTGAAAGGTAGTAAGCGTCTAGCTTAAGACGTTAAACGAGCACCATTTTGATGTATATAATTGTTATTTTAAGTTCTGTTTAGATTGGATAGCATTAGGTTTAAATTTCTGCAGTAGTTGTTTTAGAATCCATGCATTGACACTAAGTGTCCCAATTCCCTTGCTTAGCAATAGGTTAGACTCTTGCCTAAATCAGTATTCATGCATTTTTTTTTTTTTTAGATGTAAGCCTTGATAATTGTGATAGTTTCAATAGCGGTAATCATTTCATTATATAGCATTAGATATTCCTCTGCATATTCTTTATCTCAAGCACCATTAGATAATTTCGTTCCTTTTTAGATATTGATAGTCCTAGCATTAGTATAGTCTGCTCAACTATAGTCATTTATGAAGCACCTAATCTAGTTAGGGAGTAGCAAACTAAAAAGCAGAAATTGAAGGAAGAAGAAGAACTGACAGAAAGTATGGCGCAGCTCGCGCCAGGCGCGGCGCTAACAGCGCCATAAACGCGGGCCATCCACGCTAAACGCGTGACAATCGCGCTAACAGTGCGAGATGTTCGTAACTAAGCCTTGCTTCTGCATAATTTCACGCTAATCGCGTGGAGATGGCGCGGCCAGCGCCAATTTTTCGAATCAAACTTTCAAGACCGCGCCAATAGCGTGGAAGTGGCGCGATCCACGCTAAGATTTCGAACCAAAGGGGTAAATTCACACATATCACGCTAATCGCGTGAAGATGGCGCTACCCGCGCCAGTCACTCGAAGCTAATGGGCTTTTCATCTCCAATCGACGCGGATCGCGTGATATGTCACGCTGATCGCGCTGGAAGGCCGAAACTAAAGCCTCTTCTGATCTTAATGGCGCGATCCGCGCCATCCTCCGCACTAACCGCGCGGCATGGTGGAATCAGTTTTTATTTTTAAATCTTCCCTTCGCGCTTCACTTCCCCACTACCCAATTTCTCTCCGCCATTTTCGCCCAGACCTCAGCACCCTCATTAACCACCCTAAACCACCTTCTTCACCTTTCTCAAGCCTCCAGGACCACTCTCATCATTTTAAAAGCCACACATTGCCCTCTCTTTCTCATCTGCAATCTTTATTCTCAATTTCACTGCACCCATTCGCATTCTCCATCCGTCTTAGCATTCACATTGCTTCTTTTTCCAAGTATGGCTGGAGACAAGGTACACTTCTGAACTGTAATCGCTTGGTTATGAATAATGGCACCAATAGAAACAGTAGAGACCCAATGCTCAGTGCTTGATTTCTTTACATTCAATTTTGAGAAAATGCTTGGGAACCTTAAGGTAGAAAACCAAATGTTGTGGATCTTTTGCTTGCTTGTTATTGATTCTATTCAAATTGGGAATGTGATATGATCCAAATAGGCATAGTGTGTTGATTTGGTTATATGCCCATTACATGTTTGATAAAATGCCTGAATGGAAATTTGATTGCACATGTGGAAAGTTTAAGTACTAAGCAGGTTCTGTGATTTAATTGAATGCATTACAATAAGTTGTCATCTGATGGGCTTCATGATACTTGAATGGTGATTGTGAAGTATAATGACTTGTATAGTGGTCATGACAACCTTTTGGAGAAGTTCTGTGGTATAATAATGATGAGTAGTTTAAACGAACATACTTATGTTGACACATTGCATTCATACCTTTGTTTTAATCTGTTGAAAAGTGAATGGTATGAATTTTTTTTAGCCTGCATATGGAACCCAGTGCATTAAACCATGGACAAGACCCAAAATCTGGGAATGGCTAAACATAGCTTGGGTCTTAATTGAAGTGAAATACATTGAAACCAAAACATGAGCACTGGACTGTATATCCATATCTGTTTGATGATTGAAGGAACTTATTAGGCTGTGTCCAGGATAACATTAAGATTAAATGGTTTCAACTTTAGATGCTTTAACTAGGCCAAATATGGAATTATCAAGGCTAAATCCAGGCTAGAAATTGTTTTAATTCTTGTGCTTAGCCAAATATGCAAGTAACCAATTTGCTTAGGTTGAAAATGATGGTTCTATGATTATCTTGGCATGAATGGAGCATAACACTGTAAATGCTTTGATTGTAGTCGCTCAAGTACACATATTTATTTTGACTACACTATATGCATGAACTAGTGTTTAAATAAACCAAGAACTTTCAACGAGTAAATCTGGGAATCCCAATTGTGATAGTTGGAGATTGTCTGAAAATTATTTTGGTGCTATAGGTACATTGTTCTGAATTGATACTGCTGAACCTGCATTATTCAAAATTGCTCATTATTCTGTGTTACTCAATGTTCTAAATCTGGGAATTCCAAGTGATTATCCCTGCTGAAATATACTTGTTCATGGTGCCTTTTGCTTTCATATGCCCATATTTACAACTACAGGTACCTAAATTGATCAATTAGCAACCCTTGCTTAATATTTCCTCTGTTTAGTGTTGAGTGTGATCTAGATGATGAAATAAATCTGGGAATTAAGGATCCCTATTTTGCTTGTAAACATACTGAATTGCAACCATTTGATTGTGACTGTTATTGACAAATATTGGCTGGAAACTTCCAATGATTAACAATGTTATTGATGCTGGATTGGAATTACATCTTCAAGTTCTGGATATTATTAAATGCTCGAGTTACTTATTGATCTGGCCCAATGAAGGAATAAAATCTGGGAATTCAAAATGCTTAACCATTATATATATGTACTTGGATTCTTTTCTAATTTCAGGGAAAACAAATAGCAAAAGGCAAGAAGAAAGCCATTGCAGAAGGAGGAAAGAAGAGGGCCAGGGTAGCAAATTTTGATGAGGCTCGCTTCAGGTCAGCTGAGTGCCAGGAATGTTTTAATACTTGGTACCTGCCGAAGAGGATTATATCAGAGAAGAAGATCCTTTGGGAAACACTACCAGAAGACAACCCAGTGAGGGCAGTGATCCTGAGACGCCAGTGGCAGAGACTTGTTACTTTTCCAGAGCCTAGCTCCAGCATGATATTGAAGGAGTTTTTGGCAAACGTTGATCCAGATACCATCTACAGGACCACGAGATCTTGGGTGAGGGGTGTCCAGGTCCCTTTTGATGACAAAGCCATAGAGCAGATGTTGGACACCCACTATGACCCCTTCGAGGAATGCGAATTCCTCCAGCTTTTCCTTCGGATGCAGCCAGATGCGTTGACGAAGATGTATCAGGACGACGTTCCCCAGCTCGCTACCACCATCCGTAGGGCCATCACTTGCCTCTACACCGCTTGGAAGCCCAAATCTGAGCTAGATTATATACCAGAGAAGATGCGGAAGCACGATCTGGTGGGAGATGCCACTTTCTGGCATCAGTTCGTGAATCACACCGTCATACCTTCTACTAATATGACGGATGTGAACGTCGAGAGGGCGATTCTACTTTATACCCTTCGAGGTGAGGGTAATCTTCTTATTTCTAACCTTCTCTCTGACAGGATTCTACATATGATACAGGACGCTAGCAGCAAGTCCTGGCTGGCACACCCCTCCCTTATTCTACAGTTATGCCGCCAGACGGGGGTAGAAATTGCGGATGACGAACCTATGGACATCCCGATCTCCTCACTTATGAGCCACAAGACTTATTTGGACGCCATGGAGACAGCAGCTAATGAGCAAATCCTCAGAGCTTCAAAGCTCAAACCTGAGGAGATTGCAACCCGCTCCCCCAGAGACCTCCTAGCACCAGAGGAGCCCCAGCCAGTTCAGCCACCGGCAGATGCACCACCACCACCAGTACAGGCAGCACCATCAGCCTCAGCCCCTACTCCTGGCTATGAGCTACTTTTCACAGATTCTCCTACTTATCTGGCTTTCCAGAAGTTCGTACGGACCCAGTTGGCTCAGCAGACTAGTATGCTTGGAGCGATTTGTAGACATTTGGGCATTTCTCCAACTGAGTACCAGATTCCATCCACTACACCAGCTTCAGACATTACTACACCAGCAGAGACTACTACTCCAGCCATCGAGACTACTCTGATTCCCTCCGATGCAGCAGCTACAGAGCCATCCATTCATGAGCCACCTCAAACATCAGAGGCTGCAGAGATTGTAGAGAGAGGAGAGGCGTGATCAGGACACACTTTCAGTTTCTGTTTTCTGTTATTTTTATTGTTATGGTTTTTGGTTTCATTTTAGATACTGCACTAGACATTGACATTACATTCTGCACACTTTAAATTACTTCATTTATATATATCGCACAGTTCTGGTTTATATTTTGCAATAAAAACTGTTTAGATCAATGTTGAGTTGAATGCGATTTTCCAAATAATGCTTCATTTTTCCAAGGCACCGTGACCTTATTTGTGGTTGCTGGGGACAGCAACATATAAATCTGGGAATGGTTACGCATTATTTCACAAATCAAAATCAAATAACAGATGACGTCTAGCAGAATTTTTCAAAAATTTTTCAGAAATAAGCAGCATATCAAATTTTTCAGAATCAAAAAATTAATGAACACAGTGATGGATGGAATTCTTGACGGAAGCTTGATGAAATGAAACATAGCATGGACTGCATGATGCATGAATGGAATTTGATTGTTTGTATGAGAAATGCATGTTGAAGTTGAAATGATGCTTGAAATGCAGTCAGCTAAGAGTGACTCGAGTTGAACACCTGTAAGGATTTGAGCCAAACAGCGGTAATGTTTTCTTTCCAAGAGACTCCAATTTCATTGTACTCTAGAACTTGAATTGTTTCTCTGGATGCAGGTGTGACTTGATATGATTAAGGCATATTTTTCTTCTGAAACTAGGGCCAAATTGACTCACCTTCAAGTATTTTTCCAATTTGCACCTCGATTTGAGCCTAAACCTTTCATTTTAGTTGCCCACATCAGAGCCACATCCAATTGACCAACCCCTGAGGCTAGAAAAGGTTTGATTTAAGTCTATGACAACAGAAAAACAGGGAAACACAAGTGAATCCAATTGGTTGTGAAGAACAAGAAGAAACAAGCATGAGCCAAAGTGGAAACAATAAATGGTAGTGCTGTGATTTTGTTGAGTAAGAGAGTAAGTATAGCCTGATACACTTGAGTGAATGAGTGATTAAACACAATCTTGTGAGGAACACTCAAGTTGCTCTCATTGATGACAACATTGAAAGTGCCATGGAAGCTTTGATGTGAATTTGATCATACATAGCATGATGATTCTAGGATTGTATCCTGTGGTTTGTGCTTGATTGTTGATTCTTGCTTAGTCATAAATTCTTTCTGTTGCTGGGGACAACAACTTTCAAATCTGGGAATTGTTTGATGTGTTGCAAACACATCCTAGTTTTAGGTTAGTTTAGGATATAATTTGGTTAAATAATTAGGAAAATAGATTAGAAATTAGTTAGTTTATCATTTTATCTGCTTTCAATTCAATTCATTACCATTTGAACAGTTTCAGGTTTAAAAGAGGAGAATCAAGGCCAAAGAAAGAAGAAAACAAGATTCAAAGTCCCGCGCGGATCGTGCCAGACCCCGCGCGGATCGCGCCACCTACAAATCAACAGGCCTCAAATTCGAACAAGCCGCGCTAGTCGTGCCAGACTCCGCGCCATTAGCGCCAGATCAAGAAAGGCCAGCTTCCCAGCTCGAACAACTCACGCCACTAGCGCCAGATCCACGCGATCAGCGCCATCTATTCGAGGACCCCGCGCGGATCGCGCCAAATCCGCGCCGTCAACGCCAGGAATCTTAGCATCAGGCCATTCAGCTCAAATGATCCACGCGGTTAGCGTGGATGTCCGCGCGATCAGCGTCGTGGATTCGAAAGACCCGCGGGGTTAGTGCGGGATCGCGCCATGAAGATTTTGTTGCCTGTTTTAACTTTAAATGTTTCGAATTTGAGCACAGCTTATGCCTTGTTACCTTAATTAAATGATTCTATAAATAAAGGCCTAGGGAGACTGAAGAAAGGCATCCAGATTATCATCTATCTATCCTCCAATATCACCCAATACACTTGCACATCATTCTAAACCTTTGGAAATCAAGAATCAAGGCTAGGGTTTCTGCACAACTATGAATTCTTCTACTGCTTTGATGTTCTTGAGGCCTATGGCAGGCTAATTCTTGTATTGTGGGAAGGCCATGAACTGATGAGAACTCCTGTAATTTGACTAGTATTGAAATACATATGTTTTGATTGTTTTATTCTTTTCCGTTCTTCTTTCATATTCTTATTTGGAATTGATCACTTCAATTAAGTACTTAGGGTTAGGATTCACAATGGGAACGTTGGGGTTCTAATTTCTGACCTGTTAAGAATAACATTTGTTCATCACCTAGGAATAGGGATGCGTAAATGCAGACTTTATAATATGATCTTTT
This sequence comes from Glycine tomentella, assembly GCA_007407185.1. Taxonomy (NCBI): domain Eukaryota; kingdom Viridiplantae; phylum Streptophyta; class Magnoliopsida; order Fabales; family Fabaceae; genus Glycine; species Glycine tomentella. The sequence continues at coordinate 18,746 of PYAF01000940.1, forward strand.
AAATGCTTAAACTGATAGAATTCACTAAGGAATTAGGTTTTTAATTCAGGTTAAAGGGTTAATTCACTAAGGAATTAGGGATTAACTAATCTAGGAAAGGCTGATTCTCTGAACAATCATAACAGGAACCCATATGATATATTCTCTAAATGCTTAGTT
>PYAF01000940.1:25796-58169 GCA_007407185.1 Glycine tomentella
TGACTTGTTTTTAATCATTGCAATTAATTATTATTTCTGTTTAATTTTATATATTCTGCCAAATTCCTTCAAAAACCCCCCAACACGTTTTCAATCCCTTAAACATTGACAATTGATCCTTGAGAGACGACCTAGGAGTCACTTTCCTAGTACTACACTTAATTCATAATAATTTGACGGAGTACGACCTTCGATCAGGCATCAATCCTAATAAACCACTTTATGGGTGATATTTTGTGTGAGTTTTCCTTGCATGCCTTTTCTTGGTAGGACTCATGTTTGGACATTAGTTTTGTATTATAGTTGTTCAACTACTCAATTGAGTGAAAGAGTTGGAAATTGCACAATTTTATTAAGATTTGAAGATTCTGCACTTGATCACGGTCGTGGTACATTTACCACAATTGTGGGAAACAACACAAGTGCAATAAAATGATAACACCCCTCCAGAACGGCGTTAGCAATGTGACAACGGTCGTGGTAAATTCACCATGGTCGTGGTTAATTCATGAGGGTCATGGTCAACCATAAGGGCCATAGTTAATCCACAATGCCCCAGAGCTTCAACGTCTCTTCTGATCAACACCTTGGTGGATTTCACCATGGTCGTAGTGTTCCTTTTTGAACTGATATCTTTAGGAAGATATAGATAGGTCTCTAGACTCTGTAAAATCAATCATTGGACATCAATCCTGATAAAACACTTTCTGAGTGATATTATGTGACTTTTTTTTTTTGCATTTTCTTGATATGACTCACGTTTGGATACTAATTTTATATTACAGATGTACAATTGCTCAATTGAGTAAAAGAGTTCAAAATTGCAAGATTTTATTAAGATTTGAAGACTTTGCACTTGATCATGGTCATGATACATCATTCGTAGTACATTTACCACAACCACGATAAACAACACTAGCATAATAAAATGATAAAGTCCTCCATAACAGTGTTAACAATTTGACAACAAATGTGGTAAATTCACCATGACCATGGTCAACTCATAAAGGTTGTGGTCAACCATAAGGGCCATAGTCAATCCACAACACCCTATAGCTTCAACGTCACTTTCAACCACAACCATGGTGAATTTTGCCACGGTTGTTATAACATCCCAATTTTCCATGTATGTGTGGTAGATAGTGTTATTGCTTTGTTGTGTGATTGGGTAGTGTTTTTAGACTATTGAAATGGTACAAAAAATGAGATGTTATCATAGGATACCTATGCATGGTTAAACTCTTAGAGAAAATTCTCTGGTGAAATTATGGTCAACTCATTAATGACCTTGATGTTAAAATTTGGATTTTGGTCTAGAAATAGAAATCAAAAGCTTGAAAGGAAATTCCGAAAAAAGATGATGGAACTCACAAACCAAGAGGAGAGGGGATGTGAATTGGTTTTGAAATCAAACCAAACTTAAAAACCGAGTTTTGAAAAACCTTTGCTTCCAAGGATCGTATCACAAACTTTTTATTTAAAACCAATATCTAATCAATCACCCTTACAAAATATCCTTTTGTTTAAGTTCTTTTCAAAAAGATATATCTTTAAACTCAACAAATTGATAAAGAATGTGAGAGAGACATAATAATCAAGAGAATATGTACAACAAGATTTTATATTGGTTCACTCTCTATTTTTAAATAAGCTACTCCAATTATCTAATTCAACTTGAATTAGATTTCTACTATGCACATTGAGTTCTTACAAGAAATCACAATCAATCTCAGTTCCTACCCAAAAATAAAGACTAAGGCACCCAACCCTAGGGTCTTTTGTGAATGAAAGCCTAAGAGACACCTACCCTTATCCCAAACTAGAAAACCCTATTCTAGAATGCCTTCATAAACTCATGCATATGCTAAAACAACATGTAAAAACATATGAAAACTAAGTCAAAGAAAGACACAACCTGGTCATTCAAATGCAAGAACCAATGCTTGATTGAATGGGTCTCTTCTTGATCTCACAAGATGTTAACAACTCACTTTTACCATGAATGCTTTAGAAACGAAGACTAGAATGTGAGTCGCAAAACCATATTCTAGACTCTCATTCTCATTCCTTGAAAGTAAGAACACAAAGTGGGTACTTATAGAGAAATAAGTTATAATCTTCTGTCATTGATTAAATTGCCAATGTAATCAATTATCTCAAAAAAGTAATTGATTGGATTCCCATTTTAATCGATTAAAGTGTTCTTTCCAACACCTGGAAAGCTTTCAAGAACAAAGTAATCAATTAGATCCTTAATTTAATCGATTAAAGTGTTTTTGATCACTCATGGGAACACTTTCAAGAATGATGTAATCGATTATGATCCCTTGGTAATCACTTAAAGCAAAAACTCATGAAAATCAGACACGGTCTCAACTGAACCGAGTAATTGATTATGGATAACTGGTAATCAATTAAACCAGAACGAGGATCTCTCTACAAGCTTCTCAAAAAACTTTTGAAATTGATTACAAATAGCTAGAAGTCGATTAAAATTGAGAGTTTATGCACTAAAGAAGTTTCTAACTTTAGAAACAATCTTCTTATCTCTACATGATGATACATGATGTTAATATGGATAAATTAAGAATAAGATGAAACAACCAATACAAATGCCACTCCAAGAGTTGGGCATGTAAAAAGACAAAACTCTTCAAATGTCAAAGCTTAATCTTCCTATTGCTCCTCCTTTCTCTAACAATCTCCCCCTTTTTGGCTTTGATGATGCCAAACTTAAATTGCCATTTGAGTGCATTTGGAGAATCTTGAGAGTAGAAACTTCTCTTGAGAGAGACCTGAAAATATCTAAACACTATTACCAAGAAAAGCGTCAAATCATATCATCATCATCATCATAAAGTAGAGTTGTCAAATGACTGAATGCGAATATGTATGCAATGCACTACTTCTTCCTAATGCAATGCTAATGCAATGTTTCTCCCCCTTTTGGCATAACAAGGCCAAAAAGTCACAACCACGCATAGAGTAAAAACTGACAAACATATGATGTGAACTGGGAAAAGATCATAGCATTTCATTCAAGACAATAACCATTACAGCTTAATTAGTACAACCATTAAAACTAAAAAAAAAACAACTTAATTAAACAACATAACAACTAACTAGAGAAATAAAAATATGATTAAAAACAATCAAAAAGGACAACCAAATAGCATAATCGAGAACTTAAAACACAACTAAGCTTTATCCTCATCAAGGTTTAGGAGGTTGCTATCAGTATCCCTAGTTTCTATGTTTTCCAGCCTGGAAGTTATATTCTCCAAAGAACTATGAACTTCAGCTGAGTGCTGTAACACCCCGTAGGCCTCCGACATGTTATCATTAATAATATCAGATTAGCGTTTAAAACATAAATTATATAGCTCAACGGAAGCACAAAATCGCTTTTCTTGATACATTATGTATGGAATAACCAATATACTAGATACACACACATCAAAACATATATCATGCCCCTGCTGATCCAGTTTCTCACATCATACATCATAAAGACAGATAAAATAACACATGGGCAAATTATCAATTATACAACACTTATACTCAGGGAAAGTCTCATATCATAAACTCAAATAGCTCTGTACATAACCATATACATCAGTTTCCACACCACTCTGTGGTGATACAAAAGAATATCAGCTCTCTCGAGGGTCTACAGAACTATACATCCAAAACAAAACCAAAATAGAGCCTTCAAGCTCTCCATGTCGCTCCTCAGTCAAGCAGCCTAGTCTCTACTGGGCCTCTTGCCCTGAGACTGATCTTTCCTTCTAGCAAGGTCACCTGAAATCATATAAACCCCACACAGGGTGAGATAGCATATCTCAGTAAGCTCAGGGTCATAGGGAAATCATTCCCACCCTAGCCCACAGATTCACAACACATAAACAGGCAAACACATCAAACATGGCCCACTGGCCTGGCCCTCTGGCCCTCATCATATCATAATAATCATCATATTCTCAACACATGACAGAGCTCCTCAATGCCGGTATTCATCTATTGGCCAATAGATATATCTCAATCACAGCATACATGTATTCAATACAAATGCACACAAGATCAATATAAGCAATGCAACAGCCAATGCATGCATCATGAATCATGACCAACACTCCCCAAGAGTGTGGTGTGCAACCAAAACGGGAATTCATCCCCCAGAAACACTGAACTTACTTGGTAAGGTCTCAGTCTGCAGTTCCTTCCCAGGTCTGTGGCTCCCGCCACCAACAGTCTCAAAATCAAAGCCTAATAAGGCACATGCAATTCTCATATCAAAATAAGCCCTCAGGCATACAATTCACAGAACATATTATATCAGAACCACACAAGGCTGTCCAAAGACCATCCAAGGTCCCTCAAGGCTATAAGCCAAGCCTCTGAGTCTTCCAGACTCAATGCACATTCATACATGGCATAGCTTTCCTCAGCCTTAAACTCAACTATCACTAGAACGGATTGAGTTCCACTCAAAGTCTCGTTCAACTAGCCACTTGGGCTCAGCACAACACAATCAAGGCTCTAGCCTATCAGAGAACCATCAACAAGTGACTCTACACAAGTCACACAGGCATATACAGAGCCAAGATTCAAAGTCATCAAAATCAAAAACTGAAAGCTAATCCTTCATCTATTCCTCGCTCTAATCAAGTTTCTCTACAGGACCCTGGACTAATTCTAGCCCCATCTCATATGGGTCACTATTCACAGGAACCCCAAAAACTCAAAATCAATCGGAGAAACTTGAGTTTCTTACCTCAGTGGCGACTTGAAAGACCTTAGGACAGCTTCCTCGAGCTTTGGTGTCCTTTATACGCCGTAGGTCCTCGCCAATCTCAAGTTCTCTAAGTGTTTCCACTGAGAAAAACACTCCTCACTCAAAGGGGTTTTCAATAGCAGAAATTGAAGGATTCAAGCTTCCATAAGTTCCTCTCACACTCAAAGGTCTAAAGGAGGTGTTTAGACTCTCATATAAGGTCCTAAAAAGCTTGGAGCAAGCTCCAATGGAGGTCTGAACGGAGGAGGAAGAAGAAAGGAAGAAAATGCCAAGGTTTCCAAGCTTTTGGGCCTTTTATAGGCCTCTGACGTGACTCCCACGCTGCCAGCGTGGACTCCCACGATACCAACGTGGGCTGGCAGAAGAAAACCAATTTCTGGAGCACTTCCCACGCTCCTGGCTTGGCTCCCACGCTCCTGGAGTGGCTCACAGCAAAACCCAAAAAATAAGCTTTAAACCATGGTTATTATATTCTTCTCTCCTTTTTAAGAATTTTGTCCGCAAAATTCAGAAACATACCTGTTAGCCAACTCGGGATTCATCTGTAGCAGCTCTTGCTCCCGCTCCCAAGTTGCTTCCTCAGGCGTCCTGCCTTCCCATTGTACCTTGATGATGGGAATAGTCTTACTGCGGATCTGCTTCTCCATCCTGTCCAGAATCCTCAAGGGCCGTGTAGGACTCGTCAGATTCTCTCTGATCTGAACTGTGTCTGGCTCTACCACGTGTGAGGGATCTGCTACATACTTTCTCAACTAAGACACGTGGAACACATCATGTAAGCCTGACAACTGGGGAGGCAAAGCTAGTCTGTAGGCCACTGGTCCTACCCTTTGCAGGATCTGATATGGACCAATGAACCTAGGGCTCAGCTTCCTCACACCTAACGCTCCTCCTACGCCCGTCACTGGAGATAACCTTAGAAACACATGATCACCCTCCTCAAACTGCAAGGGTCTATGCTTCTAATCATAATAGCTCTTCTGTCGACTCTGAGCCTTCAACAGCTTGTCTTTGATCATCTTGATCTGTTCAAAGGTCTCTTGAACCATCTCAGGCCCAAGGAGCTGCTTCTCTCCTACCTCTGTCCAACATACCGGAGTCCGACACCGTCGGCCATACAACGCCTCATATGGTGCCATGCCTAAGCTGGCATGAAAACTATTATTGTAGGAAAACTCCACCAGAGGTAGATATCTATCTCAGCTAGTACCTTGCTCCAAGACACAAGCTCTCAGCATATCCTCCAAAGTCTGGATGGTCCTCTAGGTCTGACCATCTGTCTGAGGATGATAAGCGGTGCTGAGTCTGAGCTAGGTCCCAAAAGCATCTTGAAGTGCACCCCAAAACCGGGAGGTGAACTTAGGATCTCTATCACTGATAATACTGTCAGGGACTCCATGTAGTCTCACAATCTCCCTGACATATAACTGGGCCAACTTCTCTGTAGTGTAGTCAGATCTCACAGGCAAGAAATGAGCAGACTTGATCATCCTGTCTATTATCACCCAGATGGAATCATATCCACTCTGAGTCCTCGGTAGCCCTACCACGAAATCCATGGAAATGCTGTCCCATTTCCACTCAGGGATCTCCAGAGGCTGAAGTAGACCCGATGGTCTCTGATGCTCAATCTTTACCTTCTGACACACTAGACACTTAGCCACATACTCGGCTATGTCTTTCTTCATCCCAAGCTTTTGGGCCTTTTATAGGCCTCTGACGTGACTCCCACGCTGCCAGCGTGGACTCCCACACTACCAGCGTGGCTGGCAGAAGAAAATCAATTTCTGGAGCACTTCCCACGCTCCTGGCGTGGCTCCCACGCTCCTGGCGTGGCTCGCAGCAAAACCCAAAAAATAAGCTTTAAACCATGGTTATTATAAGTGCTCTTGATGGAGGGGAAGCATAACATCCATTTTCTGAATCATAAGAGACTCAAAAGGATTCCATTGAGGTGCAAGCTCATGTTGAACTTCAACTTCATCATCTTATTCCATATTTTCAATGTTTCCAACAACAATCTTTCTAACCATTATCCATTCATGATCCACAAACCTCATTCCAAGCTACTTGAGATGCCTGGGAGAATTCACCTTGCTTCCTCTTAAAGGATTTTGCTTTCTTCTTAGCTCTTGAAGGGCTGCTCGCCATATTGAAGAGAACACAAAAGGTTTGAGAAAAGAAGAGGTTTGGGTTCAAAGAGGGGTGGTAATAAGAAGTTGAGGAAAGGTGTTGGTGTGATTTATGGATAGGGTAAGGTTGGCTTTTAAAGAGAGGCTGAGGCGTTTTGAAAATAAGACTTCCTGTGTTAATCAATTACATGGTGAATTAATCGATTACTTTTCTCATATATCTTTTCTAGAAAGTTCAAGAACACTTTAATCGATTAAATATGATATTAATCGATTACACAAGTGGAATTAATCTATTACATTGACGATTTAATCGATTACATTCAGTTATTACAATTTTCTATAAAAAGTTGTCTTTTGAAAAATATAGACCATTACACTACGAAAGTTTCAAAGATTTTCAAAAGCCTTCTGAAGTTAGAAGAGATACTTTGAGTCACTGAGCTCTTGTCCCACAAATTTAAAATCTTCATGTTACTTTGAAAGATATCTTCTTGGGTAAGATTCTAAAGAAGTTCTTGGAGAGTTTGCTCTGAAATTTGTTTTCATTCAACTTGGATCAAGATTGGTAAATCATATGCATTCATACTCCTTGGATCATTAGGCTTTGTCTCTCCGTTAAATTTTGTTTGTAATTCATTTTAGAATTTGAATTTTTTTGTTACTATTACCAAAGATTTCATAAGGCTTGTCTAGAGTAGGTTTCTCTAGAGGGAAGAGTACAGAGGGAATTCTCTATGTCTTGATCACTAGGAGTCTAAAGGAGTTAGATTTCTGATCTTAATCTAGGTTTGATTAAGGGTAATTGCTGTAAATTTGTAAAAAAAAAATTGTAAATAGTGGAACTCTAACCAAGTTGGTTGGAAGAAACTAGATGTAACTTCTCAAAGTGAGAAGTGAACCAGTATAGTTTGTGGTGTTGAATACTTTCTCTTTATCTCTTCTTGTTGTCATTGATTGTTATTCATTTGGATAATCTTTTCAGAGTCAACAAAAATATAATTTCAGCTATTGCTTTCTTTAAAGGTGGTATTTGATTGACTGAAAGTTTTCAAAGGATTAGTTGTGATAAGATCCATAATACTATGATTGTTTTAAAGATTTTAAAAGACCAAGTTTAAACCAATTCACCCTCTCTTGGTTATTGTGTGTGCTCATACTGTTTTCAATTGGTATCAAAAGCAGGTTCTTGAGTGTTATATATTTAGTTCTAGAATGCATGATTAGATTCTTAGACAAAGTCTTCAAGTTGTTTCATCCACAGACTTTGAGCACAATAACTTCCAACTGCAATATATTATGTAGTGGATAGTGCTACACAGGCTTGTTTCTTTCATTTCCAAGATACAAGTGAACTTTCCAAGAAATGACATAGACTTAAGGATGTACCTTTGGGATACCACAAACCAACATTGGTTATGCCCTTAAGATACTTAATAATCCCTTTAACATATGTTAATTGATATTCCTTAGGATTAGCTTGATACCTTTCACACAGGAAAACACTAAGCATAATATCAGGTCAACATGCAATCAAGTAAAGGAGTGAACCAATCATACCTCTGTACTTTGACTCATCTACTGATTTACCTTTTTCATCCAAGTCAAGATAGGTGGATGTTGCCATTGGTGTTGATGCTTCTTTGCACTTTTCCATACTCAATTTCTTAATCAACTTTGTACTGTACTTTGTTTGACATAGGAAGGTTCCATGTTTCATTTGCTTGACTTGAAGTCCAAGGAAGAAAGTCAATTTTCCATCATAGACATCTCAAATTCATTCTTCATAGAACTGGAAAATTCCTTGCACAAAGCTTCATTAGTAGCACAAAAAATTATGTCATCAACATAAATTTGCACAAGCAACAACTCATTGTTTGGTCTCTTGATAAACAATGTTTTATCAACTTGACCTCTTACAAAAGATTTTCCAATTAGGAATTTGTTCAATCTTTCATACTGTGATGACCCTGAGATCTGGCGCGGGTGGCGCCAGGTTCATTTGTTAGAAAACCATGTAAAGGGTGTGGCGCGGGTAGCGCCAAGGTCGGCGCTGATAGCACCAGAGCCAAGGGAAGTTGGCGCCAATGGCGCCAGGTTGGCGCGGGTAGCGCCATGGTTTCGGGAGGATCACGCTGGGAGCGCCAGGGTTGGCGCTGGGGGCGCCAACTGGGTTCAGAGTGTGGCGCGGATCGCGCCACAGGTTCGGCCTGTTCACGCTGTTAGCGTGGAAGCGGCGCTGATGGCACCACAGGTCTGTACCTAGCGCGGATAGCGCGGTGTCCCGTGCAGGAAGGTCGGTGCAGACTATTTTTAAAGGGGTCGCATTTTGGAGGAGAAGAAATACGTTTTCTTCTTCCTCCCAACCACCAGCAGCCATGGGAGAGCTTCCCAAGCTCCCATGACCTTGTCTGATGACCCTAAACGCATCCTGAACCCTTTAATCTTCCTAGAAACCAAGTGAGAGCGAGAATCCTTCCTCCCTTTCACCAAAACCTCCATTTCTGAGAAACCTCCAAAGAGGTGGATGAAAGCTCGAGTTTGGCGAGGAACGACGGTGGTCCAGCGACACCAAGGCTTGGGAGAGCAGCCTAGAGGCCTTCCTCATCGGTTTTGAGGTAAGAAACTCGAGTTTCTCCAGTTGATTTTGGATGTGGGGGTTTCCTGTGAATAGTGACCCATCTGTGATAGGGCTGGAATTAGCTCTGGGTCCAGTTGGGAGAAATGTTTAGTATGATGTGAGAAGGAAGGATTAGCTTTCAGTTTGTGTTTTGGTGACTGTTGGTTTTGGCTCTAGGTAAGGGTATGTGTGACTTAGACTGAGTCACTTGTTTTGAGACATGCCAGAGCTTTTGTGATGGGCTTGAGGTGCCTGATAGGCCATGGGGACGGTGTCTGGTGAGATAGACCGTCCAAGCCCTGAGAAACCCTGAGAGTTTGGGTTGAGAGAGCTTTGAGGCTCACTGTTGTTGGCTTGGTTTGAGTCTGGAATGACTCTGAGGCCATGGATGGATATCATTGATGATAACATACCATAGACGTCCGGGGTGTTGCATTTAATGGTATCAGAGCAGTTTCTTGATCGAGACATTATGTATGGAATAGTACGTTGCTTACTGCTGTTGTTTAATCTGACATGAGAATTGCATGTGGGTACACGGGATGTGAGCCTGATCAACTCACTGTTTGTGTACATGTGCAACGTCATGCCGAGATCCAGAAACAACAGTAGGGCGACCAGTGGTCAGTCTGATCCAGTGGTGGCCGAGAGGGCGGCCATGCAGCAAGAGTTAGCTGCATATAGGCAGGTTCAGGAGGATGTGTAGCGGTAGAGAGCTGCTGACACTGAGAGGTATGAGGCCTTGATGAAGGTTCATCAGGAGTTGACAGAGGAGGGCTGAGCTAAAAAGGAGGGGTGACAGAGTATTCCCCTACACCTCCTGGTTTTGAGGGCGAGGGAAATCGCCATCAGGTTGGTGGGAGCCACCTGTCAGGGGACCAGATGTCCTATGTGATCACAGAGATAGATGTTGCAGCCAAGGGCAGATGTTTATGATGTTCTATAAGCATGACCCTCCAGCCGTCCACAGTGGTTATGATCTTGTGCCTCAGCAAGGTGGCTGTAGGCTGTGATAAGATCTTTGAGGTTGTTGTAGGCGACCTATGTGCTGCAGAGTGACGCCATGAGTGGTGGAAGACCACAGCAGCACTGCAGATGGGCCAGGGAGAGATTCTTACCTGGCAGAGGTCGGAGGCCTGCTTCCGGGATATGTATGATATCTCAGGGATGCGTGAGAACAGTCTTTGACTGTGAGCTGAGTGAGTAGCTCAGAGATATGCACCTGTCGATGATAGGGGATCATCTGGTCTCTGGTTGAGAGGGACCAAGTTGATGATGATCAGAGTAGCGCAACGGAAATCTGCAATGCTCAGCCGCAAGATGCGGTTGTGAGGCTATGTTAGACCAGCAGGATGTCTCTTGGAAGGCACCTAGCTTAGGATGAGCTAAGCCTGATAACGGTGTGTATAGAGAGAGCTGGTAGATACCGTCCTTCAGAGGTTAGAAGGACTGGTTGGACAATCATCCAAGGGCCACATGGATGTGTCTGTATCCTGTGAGCATTTTTAGGTGGCCAGGTATGAGGTGAGACATAGCTGTGGAGACAGCAAATGTCTAATATGTCACTTGGTTAGTGACAGTGACCGAAGTTACCTCTGGGTTTGAAGTGTTCTTCGAAAGGTTTGGAACCCAGCTGAGGCTTAGTGAAGCCTACCATCCTCGGATAGATGATCAGATGGAGTGAGCCATCTAGATCTTGGAGGATGTGTTGTGTGAGCGTACCTTGAAGCAGGGTACAGGCCGGGTTAGTCATCTGCCTATGATGCAGTTCCTTGTTTGTGATGGTTCACATGTTAGAGGAACATGGCACCTGTTGAGGCCTTGTGTAGGCCAATGGTGCAAGACTCCAGTTGATCTAGCAGAGATAGAGGCAAAGATAGTTCAGGAACCTGAGTTGGTTCGAGAGACTCTTGAGCAGATCCGGAGGATCAGAGAGATGTTATGACAGCTCAGAGTCGGTAGGAAGAGATGTGTGACCCCAGACACCTACCCTAGACAGTTTGTAGGGTAATCAGAGGTGTCTGAGGCTGACTCTTGGCATAGGTGTAGGATGGGCTTTGAGGGAGAAGAGGTTGTCTCCCTGTCACCTGGATGGCGTGAGAGTTGCCATGTGTTCTAGAGGGTGATGTGATGGGTTAATCACATGTGGAGAGCTTGGCAGTGATCAGATTAGAAAGAATCTAATGTATCCTACACGACCTATGAGGATAAGTAGGTCCTGGGAAGGACCATGGCTTAAGCAGATTTGAATTCTGCGGACAGAATTCCTAAAAAGGAAGGGTGAATGTGATGACCCTGAGATCTGGCGCAGGTGGCGCGGGGAGCCGCGCGGGTGGCGCCAGGTTCATTTGTTAGAAAACCCTGTAAAGGGTGTGGCGCGGGTAGCGCCAAGGTCGGCGTTGATAGCGCCAGAGCCACGGGAAGTTGGCGCCAGGTTGGTGCGCGTAGTGCCATGGTTTCGGGAGGATCACGCTGGGAGCGCCAGGGTTGGCGCTTGGGGCACCAACTGGGTTCAGAGTGTGGCGCGGATCGCGCGGGGTTGGCACGGATCGCGCCACAGGTTCGGCCTGTTCACACTGTTAGCGTGGAAGTAGCGCTGATGGCGCCACAGGTCTGTACCTGGCGCGGATAGCGCGGTGTTGAGGTGCCTGATAGGCCATGGGGATGGTGTCTGGTGAGATAGACCGTCCAAGCCCTGAGAAACCCTGAGAGTTTGGGTTGAGAGAGCTTTGAGGCTCACTGTTGTTGGCTTGGTTTGAGTCTGGAATGACTCTGAGGCCATGGATGGATATCATTGATGATAACATACCGGAGACGTCCGGGGTGTTACACATATCAAGATCTAGGTGCTTGTTTTAAATCATACAGTGCCTTTTTCAACTTGTAAACATGATTATGATGTTCAAAGTCTACAAAACTTGAAGGCTGGTCTACATATATATCTTCTTCAATGTATCCATTGAGAAAATCACTCTTCACAACCATTTGATATAACTTGAAATCCATAATACAAGCAAAAGCAAGCAACAACCTAACATCGTCCAACCTTGCAACAGGGGCATAGGTCTCATCATAGTCAATGCCTTCCTCTTGGTTGTATTCTTTAGCAAGCAATCTGGCCTTGTTACTAACTATGATGCCTGATTCATCAAGCTTGTTTCAAAACACCCATTTGGTTCCAATTGGCTTGTGAGAGGTAGGTTGAGGGACTAAATCCCACACTTCATTCCTTTAAAAATGATTTAGTTATTCATGCATAAGCAACAACCAATGCTCATCATACAAAGCTTCATCTATGTTCCTAGGTTCAATTTGAGAAACAAATGCCATGTTATTGCATAAAATACTAACTCCCTTTGATATTTCACCTATAATGTTGTCCATGGAGAGGTCTCTTTGAGTTCTCAATTCCTTAGGGAGGTCTTCAGGATGTGTGGCAGTGATTGCCTTGCTTTGTTCAAGATCCTTAACCTTGGTTTCATCTTCAAGTGTAGTGTCCTTATCTTGAAAACCTGCATCTTCATGTTCCAAAGCATTTTCTTGAACGAGAGTTAGTTTCATCACAAACCACATGTACAAATTCTTCACACACAAAGTTGTCTTATTAAACACTATTTTTGTTTTGCAATGAATAACCAAGAAAAATTACCTCATTGGCTTTCGCATCAGATTTGCCAATAGATCATTTTCCATTTTTAAAACAAAGCATTTACATCCAAAAACTCTTAAATGAGATATATTTGGTTTTCTTCCTTTATAAAGATCATAAGGAGTTTTCTTCAAAATAGGTCTTATAAAAAGCCTGTTAAGAGTATAACAAACAATACTCACAGCACCAACCCAAAAATACTTTGGAAACTTTGTTTCATTTAGAAGAGTTCTTGCTCTTTCTTTAAGAGATCTGTTTTTCCTCTCCACAACACCATTTTGTTGAGGTGTTCTTAGGGCGGAGAAATAGTGGTGAATTCCATTTTCTTCACAGAACTTTTCAAAACACTCATTTTGAAATTCACCTCCATGATCACTTCTAATTGAAACAATATTGAGACCTTTCTCATTTTGAATAACTTTGGCAAGTTTGTGAAAAACATCAAAAGGATCATTTTTAGTTTTCAAAAACAAAGTCCAAGTGAACCTAGAATAATCATTAACAATTGCCACCTAAACTCATAGTTCTTGAATGTCCAAATAAATCCATATGAAATAGTTCAAGGGTTTTGAAGTAGAAACAATATTTTTACTTTGAAAAGAGTTTTTAACTTGTTAAAGTACAGAGGATCGTATCACAAACATTGAAATTAGTTTTGAAATCAAATCAAACTTAAAAACCGAGAAAAATCTTTCGCTTCTAAGGATCGTATCACAAACTTTTTATTTAAAACCAATATCTAATCAATCACCCGTACAAAAAAAACCTTTTGTTTACATTCTTTTCAAAAAGAAATATATTTAAACTCAGCAAAATCACCTGTACAAAAAAAATCTTTTGTTTAAGTTCTTTTCAAAAAGAAATATATTTAAACTCAGCAAATTGATAAAGAATGTGTGAGAGAGAGAGAGATAAGAATCAAGAGAAGATGTACAACAAGATTTTATATTGGTTTACTCTCTATTTCTAAAGAAGCTACTCTAATTATCTAATTCAACTTGAAATAGATTTCCACTATGCACTTTGAGTTCTTACAAGAAATCACAAATCAATCTCAGTTCCCTATAAAATAAGACTAAGGCACCCAACCTTAAGGTCCTTTTGAATGAAAGCCTAAGAGACACCTACCCTTAGCCTAAACTAGAAAACCTTATTCTGGCATGCCTTCAGAAACTCATGCATATGCGAAAACATGTAAAAATATACAAAAATTGAGTCAAGGAGAGACACAACCTGGTCATTCAAATGCAAAAAATAATGCTTGATTGAATGGATCTCTTCTTGATCTCACAAGATGTCAACAACTCACTTTTAACATGAATGTTTCAGAAACAAAGACTAGAATGCGTGAGTCGCAAAAACGTATTCTAGACACTCATTCTCATTCCTTGAAAGTGAGAACACAAGGTGGCTATTTATAGAGAAAATAGTTATAACCATCTGTAATAGATTAAATTGCTAATCTAATCGATTATCTCAAAGAAGTGATCGATTAGATTCCTATTTTAATTGATTTAAGTGTTCTTCCCAACACCTAAAAAACTTTCAAGAATAATGTAATAAATTAGATCCTTGATTTAATCGATTAAAGTGTTCTTGATCATTCCTGGGAGCACTTTCAAGAATGATGATCACCTGGTAATCAATTAAAGTGGAGACTCATGAAAACCAGACATGGTCTCAACTGAAGTAAACAATGATGGATAATTGGTAATCGATTAGATGAGAACTAGGATCTATCTGCAAGCTTCTCAAAAGACTTGTGTAATCGATTACGAATAACTGATAATCGATTAAAACAGAGTTTATGCACTGAAGAATTTTTTAACTTAAGAAATAATCTTCCTATCTCTACATGATGATGCATGATGTACATATGGATAGATTAAGACTAAGATGCAACAATCAATACAAATGTCACTCAAAGAGTTAGGCATGTAAAAAGACAAAACTCTTCAAACTTCAAAGCTTAATCTTCATGTTGCTCCCCATATCTCTAACAAATTCGTAATTAACGTAAGTAAAGTTAGAAATTAAGTGGGGATAATTAAGGTTGATTAATGGTGATCTAGATATAATAGAATTAGAAAAAAGGTTAATTAAGTCATAAGAGTTTAAAGTGGAGGGCATCTTCTTAAATGACTATATAACTAGTTTAAAAATAGAATGAGTTTAATTAGTTAGTGACTAATTAAAGTGTCTAATTATATGATGTAGAATAATTAAAATAAGTTAGAGTTGTAACACCCTGAAAAATTACAACTCAGACTGATAGAGGAAACTCTGTGTTGTGTCATCTGTACATGTATGAATTTAATTTCAGTAGTTATATGTTTTTTAACATAGAATTTCATGCTACGCATGTGTGTGTGTGTGTGATTGATTTAGTAAAGCTTAACAGAGAAATAGAATTTGTCTGAGCTAGATTTCCATCTGTTCAAGAATTGCATTGTGCATTAGGTACAATGTAAGTTGTCTTTTTGTGAGCGGTCTCTGTGCAAGGTCCACTCTGAGTACACATATCCCAAGGGAGGTTAGAAAACTAATCTAGAAGATTAGGATAAGATTTATCAGTTATAGCAAAAACATTTTTTTACCATTTTTAACAAAACTCTACTTTATCTTTTTATAGTTAGTTTTGGAAAAGTGAAAGAAGCCATACAAGGCATGGCTGAGCTCGTGGAGTGCACATCAAGGGCTGTCCAAGCTGCCAATTAGTCATACTAATGGTTATTCCAAGTGCTTAGATTAAGAAGATAAGGATCAGGCCTTGCAATTCCATTGGTCCAAGCATTTCACCTACAATAAGTGTTGTTTTTAAAAGCCAAAGTCTAGGTTAGTTCTCCCACTTTGTTGAAGCTTTTGGAGAAAGAGGAGACCATATGTTTTTCTTCTTCCACATTTTACCAAGTGTTCTTGAGCCTTCCATTGAGCTTAGGTAAGTGACCTCCATTTTCAACTCTAATCTTGATTTTCACTACATTTTCTTACTCTATTCCCACTTGTAGTTTCAAACCCTTATTTTGAACTCTTGAATATTGGAAACTTGAATCTAAACTCCCTCATTCTTCCTTCTTAATTTCGTGGAGACTACAAGAGGTAAGGAGAGTCTCTCCTATTAGACTCAAGGGGAGCATAAGAGGATCCATGAATCTGATGATCTTAGACTATAATGTTTAGGATTTTTACATGCCATTTCAATTGAATGACATTTGTAATTTGTGTATGGGTTTGTCTAAGTTGATGCATCCTATGATCCATTGCATTAATCTCATTCATGATTTTGAAAAGCAAAGTTTCTTAAAAAGCTTTTCTGAAACTTAAGTTTTCATAACTTCATAAAAAGCTAAGTGTTTCATGTTTCAAGTTTTGGGAAAAATGTTTTCTCACTGGTTTAATCGATTACAACCAAGTGGTAATTGATTACTTGAAAATAGAGCATATTTAATCAAAATGAAGCTCCTGTTGTAATCAATGACAACACTATGGTAATCTATTACTTGGCCCTTATTTTGATTAGAGCTTTCTGTGATAATTGATTACATGGTGTTTTAATCGATTACATTGTTAGACTCAGGGGAGCAAAAAAGGATCCAAGAAGCTGATGATGATCTTAGACATAAAGGTTGAAACATTGTCAATCTTAAAAGGATTTATGCAAAGGATACTTGACACTTGCTCTTGGCTAGCAAGCTGAGTTTCTTTCATGTATCAAAGAAAAGCTCCTGGAAACAAATCTCCTGAAGAACATCCAAGAATAAAAAATGTTCAATTGAAGTTTGGCATGATCAAAGTCAAAAAGGGGGAGATTGTTAGACTCAGGGTGAGTAAAAGAGGATCCAAGAAGCTGATGATCTTAGACATAAAGGTTTAGGCTTTTTACATGCCAATTCAATTGAATGACATTTGTAATTTGTGTATGTCTAAGTTGATGCCTCCTATGATCCATTGCATAAAACTTATTTGTTCCTTTTGCATTCATGTTTTCACAAAGTAAAAGTTTCATAAAAAGCATTTTTGAAACTTAAGGTTTTCATGAGTGCATAAAAAAACTAAGTGTTCCATGTTTCAAGTTTTGGAAAAATATTTTCTCACTAGTATAATCGATTACCAGCAAATGGTAATCTATAACTTGAAAACCAAGAAACTATTTAATCGATTACGAGCATATGGTTATCGATTACACAGTTCAAAATCACATAATGGACTTCCTGTGATAATTGATTACAACACTATGGTAATTGACTACTTAGTGTTATTTTTCATTAGAACTTCCTATGAAAATCAATTACATTGCATTTTAATCGATTACATTGTTCATAAAGCTTTTCCAGAAAGCCTCAATAACACTTTAATTGATTACTTAAGTGATTTAATCGATTACTGACAATTATAATTGTTTTCTCTATAAATAACTACAACTTGTTTGACTTAAAAAAATGAATTTCATAACCCAATCTTCATAGAGAAAAGATACTACGAGCATTTCAGTGTTTGTCCCACAAATCCTATGTTTCAACAATCTTCAAGAAACCTTGTGAGGATTTCCTTTGGGCACTTGTTAAAGAAAAGTTTTGGAGAGATTGTTTTGAGATTTTCATTCAACCTTGGTTCAACATTCTAAATTATCCGCATTCATTTGCATTGGATCCCATGTTGTATCTCTCCTTGTTACTTTGGTTTAATTTCTTTTAGAAATTCAGAATTTGTAACTTGTGCAATAGTTTCTTAAAGTTTGTCTAGAATATGTTTTTCTAGAGGAAGATTAGAGGAGGGGTGTTTCTCTAAGTCTTTATCAAAAAGGGTCTATAGGTGTTAGATGCTTTGTTCTTAGTCTAGGTTTGATTAAGAGTAATTGTAAAATCCCTAGCTGACTAGCCCAGGCTGACATCAGTCAAAACACTATGCCGATGTCATCCAAAAAACATCATCGATCAATGTCAACCATAAAATAGTCTCAGCCGATGTTGACCAAAAATTAACCTTGATCGAGGTCGGTTGAAAACAACCTTGTTTGGTGTCTGTTGGGGTTGTTATTATTTTAGAAAGTATGTGAATTTGTTAAAATATATTATTTTTAGACTAAAATTAATTAATTGAATTTTTTTATGGATTTCATGGATATCCATCCATAAAAAAGTGTCAATGGATGGATCGGATTGGATTAGGCTTAAATTCAATTTTAGTCCCTCTATTTTACTCAATTCGTAATTTTGATCCCTCTGTTAGGTCCGAAAGACCATTCACACCAACCTTAGATTTTGATGATTAACAAAGAGTATAAATTGCTGATAATTTAATAGTTTTATGACAAGTGGACATGATCAACTTTACTAAATGACTTAATTGTTATCCACATATCTCGTCGATACTCAAAGAGGAAAGCATTCTATTAATTATTAACCAGTGTCTAATGCGCTAAAAGCAAGAGTGTCCATTCTTCATATTAACCAGTGTTATACATTGGGTATAATCAACACTTGCGTCTACTTGGTGTGAGTCTCATATATACTTTCATCATGACCAACGCAGTACGGAAAGGCTAGGATAGTTGAAAAGGGAAGTACACGTATTCTAAATCATAAAAATCCATTTTGCCTCTCTTTATTTTGAATTGCTAATGTATAAATTTAAGGAAGGAAAAAAATAGAAGAGAATAGAAGGTATACACAAAATATTCCTTAAAGATCGTTTTCGTTGAGTACAAGGAGCACATGTCGCTGTCTGTACCTTCATTCCTTTTCTCTTGAATTAAAGCATGGCACGTAGCCTCATCTCTCAATGTGAGACAATGGTCATTTCAAGGACTCAGCACTAATCCCGTAATGAATCCTTCACTAAAGTCTATAAAATGCAGACTCTACCCCAAATGTAAGACAACAAAAATATCAAAAGAAAAAAGAATATCTCTGAAGCAATACTCTGCAAAAATCGTTGGACGATTCATCTAAGCTTTCATTGTTTATCTTTTGCTAAACAAAGTTACTTTGTACTTGAGCTTTGTTGTATATCTATTCATTGAAAGTTATTGAATACTTGTATTCATTCAAATTACTATTTGTAAAAGCCTGGAGTGACTTAATGTTAAACAATACTTGGGTTTTCTTTGATTCAGGGGGAGTCTAAGATAGTGCCAGAAGTGGCTAGAAGAATACTTGTAAAGCCAAGAATGGTAGGAAAGAATACTTGTTTTGTAATCAAGTTTTTGATTAGTGGAACCCTTTACTGTTGTGTAATGGAGAACTAGACGTAGATTTGTTTGAGTGAACTAGAATAACCCAAGTGTTTCTCTGTCTCTCCTATTTTAGAACTCTATTTTACATAGTTACTGGACTATTAAACTTGGTGTAATGACCTGCTTCGTCGCTACGATATCACTACTTTAAATGTATAATTTCAATTTTTAATAAAAACTCTATCAATTTGATTATGAAAATGAGAGTAAATTTTTTGAAATAATACACTTATCTTACATCGCACAAATACATAAATAAATAAATATAGCAATGTCTATAAATTGAACCACATATGTCATTCACATGTTAGAACTTAGTTTAGTTTTTTACATGTATTTAAGTGTGAAATTTACATGCCCAACCAAAAAGTATTTACGGAACCAAATAAGAAAGAGTTAATAACAAAACAAACTCTCTCCCAAAATGGACTCCAATGTTATCATGTCGGCTTGGCGACTCCAACAAAAGGATCTCTCTCCAATGTCACCTATTATTGCTCATCTGCTCCCACGAACGAAAGTTCACGATCATTGTTAGATACAGGTGGAGTTGGAAGTAGGAGCTGCAAGTTTATCAAAGCAAGACTAAAGTATTTCGCTAGAAGTTTTAGCTTTTTACATGTCCAATTGTTTTGATGGCATTTGTAATTTGTCTAAGTGGTTCAAGTACATTGCCTAGTGATCCTTGCATTGCATTTACATAATTCATTTGCATGCATTCATATGTAGTATATAGGATTAAATGCTTGCATATGCAAAGAAAATCACATGGCTTATGATTTTGAAAAAATCAGATTTTGCATTGTGTTAATCGATTAACAGTCTTATGTAATCGATTACATATGTGTGTTAATTTCTGGAAAATCCATGATGAACACTTTAATCGGTTACCACTCTTCTATAATCGATTAACAAGTGTTATTTCAAAATATGTCTGACTGCTTTAATCAATTACAGGCAAATCGTAATTGATTACTAAGTACATTTTACATATAAGGAGTGTCTGCTTTAATTGATTACATGTAAGGCGTAATTGATTACAAAGGCTTGTTTCTATCTGAGCTTATCTGATTTAATCGATTACCATTATCATATAGTCGATTACTACAACTTGTTTTCATAAATCAGTTATATGTGTTAGTCAATTACATCACGTATTAATCGATTAAGTTGTTTATGAAAGTTTTCCAGAAAAGCTCAAGAACATTTAATCGATTATCTGATTGAATTAATCGATTACATATGTTAAAATAATCGATTACCTTAACGGATTAATCGATTAATGTCTGTTAAATAAGTTTTCTATTTAAAGGCTTTATGGGTCTGCACTTAGATATCAGAACATGTTGAGAACGAAATATACTTTGAGATTGAGTCTTACCAAAAGTTCTAAGTGCATTAAAAAGATTAAGAAACTAATTTTACTTAGAGAGACACATCTTGTGAGAAGATCAAATAGTTATTGACTTTGGAAATGATGTGTTTGTGAGAAAAAGAGATTTCCAGAAAGATTAGTTTGTGCATTGACATTCATACAACCTAATCGATTGGTAACTTCATACATTCATTCAATCATCTATTAAGGATCTCTGGTTGTGTATTTCTTGAACTATTTCTTTTAGAATTTCTGTTTTAGAATTATGTGGTGTAAATCATTTTGGTTCTTTCAAGCTTTCTTGAGTAGGGTTCTCAAGGGGTAAAGATCTGAGTAGGGTTCTCAGGATCTTTGTGATTTGTATTCAATAGTGTTTTAGAAATTCAGTATCTTTATCTAAGGTTGATAAAGATCACTTCTACTTCTTGTAAAAGAGTAATTTAATTTAGTGAAAACTCTAACCTAGTATTGGTTGGAAGACACTAGACATAGCCTCCAAGTTTGTGAGGTGAACCAGTATAAATTGTTGTGTCTTGTGTTCTTTATCTGTGTTTCTTCCATTGCTTATATTTGAAAATCAATATATAATCAACAAAAAGCATTTTAGACATTACATGCATTCTAAGGTGAATCTAGATTGAAATAAAATTCTGATTTTGATAAAGGGTGATTAAGTGATACAATCCAAGTTTTAATTTCTCAAATTGTTTTAAATAAAAGTTTTAAAAGACTGTTTTAACCAATTGACTCCGCCTTTCTTGGTTATTTGAAGTGTGTTCATTGTATTTTCAATTGGTATCAGAGCTGGTTCTTGAGATTTATTCAAGATCATTATCTTTCATAAAGAAAATGAATACCACTCAGATTACTTTCAAAGAGGGTGCCTCCCTAAATCGTCCACCGATGTTTGAGGGAGAACACTTCAGTTTTTGGAAAAGTAGAATGCAGATTTTCATTCAATCAAATGATCTCAATGCATGGAATGCTATTGAAAAAGGTCCTTCGGTCCCAATGAAAACTGTTGATAGTAAATTAATTCCCAAAGAATGGGATGAAATGACAGATGATGAAAAAAGAATAGTGTAATATGATTTTAAGGCTAAAAATATGATCACCTCTGCACTTTCTTCTGATGAGTTTTCAGGACTGTTAGGTGTAAAAGCTCTAAGCAGATGTGGGAAATGTTAGAGGTTACTCATGAAGGCACATATGAAGTACGAAGATCAAGGAAACATGTCTTGATTCATGAGTATGAGATGTTTGTGATGAACTCCACAGAAACCATATCTCAAATGCAAACAAGGTTCACTCACATAGTGAATCATCTTTTTGGTCTTGGAAATACTTTTGATGTTGAAGAGTTAAACATCAAAATCCTGAAAAGTCTTACAAGATCATGGCAACAAAGGTTATAGCTATAAAAGAATCCAAAGATCTCTCCTAGATGTCTATGGCTGCACTTTTTGGTAAGCTACTTGAATATGAATTTGAAATGTCTTAATTAACACATTCTGAGAATGCAGATAAAAAACAAAAGAGTATAGCTTTAAAAGCTGCATCATCAAATGTGGAGATACAAGAAGATGAGAGTGATGAAGATTAGAGTGATGAAAACCTGAACCTAATAGTAAAGAAATTCAGCAAGTTCATGAAGAAAAGAAAGAAGAAAAAGTTGTCAAAGTTCAACAGCAAAGAGGACAACAACAACAACAAATCCACCAACTTCACATGCTTTAAATGTGGAAAGCATGGCCACATTAAATCTGATTGCCCAGATTTTCTAAAGAAGCAACAAGGTGAAATGAGGATTAAGAAAGAAGGAAAGCCAAAGAAAGCATATATTGCTTGGGAAGATAATAAATCAACAACATCCAGATCATCTAGTGAGAATGAAGAAGAAGCAAATGTTTGTCTCACTTCAACTCTAAGTGATGATGAAGAATTTTCTAGTGCTGAATCTAAGGTAAATTCTAAATATGATCAAATTGTTGATGCTTTCCATGATATGCATGATAAGGCTCAAAGGTTAGCAAAATCAAATAATAAGCTTAAAGGAGATTTAAGATAGCACATCACCAAACTTGCAGAAATGCAAAGTGAACTTTGTAAATTGAAAGAAGAAAATTAAAAACTTCTTTCAAGTTACAAGGTCAATGGGTGTATATGTCCCTCTTCCTCTTCTAAGGTTGAAAAATGCAAGTTGTTACAAGAAGAGTTTGATGATTTCAAAAGAAGTCAAGGAGAAAAGTATATGTTACTACTTTCTGAAAATAGCTACTTGATTGATCTTTTGAAAAAGTTTTATAAAGGAAAATGCAACTTAACTGAAATATTTTAGAGATATTTCTGGATTGGGTTACAAACAAGGTTCAAAACCTTTTGGAAAAACCGTATTTGTAACACCAAAATAGAAGAATCAAATGAGCTTTTATAAATCTTGAGTTTAATCAAAATACTTACTTTTGGAAAATCATCAAAAGTTGTAACTTGTAACTATTGCATGAAGAGAGGGCCTACATCTTATAAGTGTTTTGCTAGAAAATATTATGTACCTAATGGAGAATGCACTTGCGTGCCAAAGAAAAAGAAAATAGCTAACCCCTATGGATCCAACCTTAATTGGGTACCTTTCTTTGCTACTTGATTTGAATTTTGTGGGTGTGTCTTAGAGCAAAATCATCACTATGGTATCTTGACAGCAGTTGCTCTAGACACATGACCGGTGACATATCCACGCTTACAAATGTCAAACTAAAAGATGAAGGATTTGTCACATATGGGGATAATAACAAAGGAAAGATAGTTGGAGAAGGAAACATAGTAGACAACCTCAAGACTATGATCAGGAATGTTCTATATGTTGAAGGATTGAAACATAACCTCCTAAGCATAAGTCAACTATGTGATAAAGGGTTCAATGTTTCCTTCAACGATAACTGCTATTTGATCCGTGATGGTCAAAATGGTGAGTTTTGTAACACCCAGGACGTGTTATAATTAATAATACCATAAGTGTGCTATTAGCGTTAACTAAACGCAGTGCGGAAGCGATAGAATCGAATTTCTTGATTACATTATGCATGGAATATAAACCACATCAAAAAGCATCATAAACAAGCCCCTCTTGATCCAGTTATCTCAAAACACAACAACATATGCAGAAAACAGAGAAAACAAAACAGAGATAATCAGGAGGAAACATAAACTTATACACATAAGCATAACCTGTACATATGTATACAACTCATATTTCTACCACATATGTGGTTATACATCAATATATGTACAGTACACTGGGTGTATACTAACACCCTATCCCCTATACAGTAGCCCATGACCACTCCAGCATACTCGGCTCGGGCCTCCTGCCCTGTGGTTGCTCCTCTCATCCAGAGCACCTGAAAATCACAGCCCACAACAGGGGTGAGATATACATCTCAGTAAGCTCAGGGTTCTGGGAGATCCTCCCCTTACCCTGGTTCACCCCCAAGCACAGACATATAAACAAATCGTAACAAAGCCCAAGACATCATCCTGGCTATCACACATTCCCCAGCTCTCTGGGTACTAACTGGATGCTATCAGCATCAGAGGTATCCCACCTCATACTGGCTCTCAAGCTGTCCCAAACTCTCTCTCAGAGGTAATATACCTAAGTGTCAACCACTGGACACTTTCCATACCAGAGACGCACCGCCTCATCCACTGAAACAAGCATTGCCTGAGTCATCTACTCAGGACTTCCAGAATCCAGATATGGCTCATCTAAGAGGCCCTAGGCTCTCATCCCCTCAGGAAGCCCTCTCTTAGAGATACAACATATCTGTCTAATGCCTGGCCAGTCCAGGACTTTCACAGCACATGCCTGGGCAAGAACATCCATATAGGGCAATCACCTCCAGGACTTTCACCATCTATGCCTGAGAGGGATCATCCCACACCGAGGGCACTCCATCCCTCAGGACTTTCTAGTTCACTGCCTGAGAGAGATCATCTCACCACAGAGGCACTCAATCCCTCAGGACTTCCAATCCTCTGCCTGTGAGAGATTATCCACACCGGGAGCTCTCAGTCCATAGGACTTTCCACTGCCTGGGAGAGACTATCCACACAGGGAGCTCTCAATTCCCCAGGACTACTCATCAACTGCCTGAGAGAGACTATCCACATAGGGAGCTCTCAATCCCTCAGGACTTTCAAATCAGATACCTGAGAGAGACTATCCCCACATGGAACTCTCAATCCCTCAGGATCTCTAATCACCTGCCTGAGAGAGACAATCCACACAGGGAGCTCTCATCCCTCAGGACTTTCTCATAAACTGGCCTGAGGATAACCACTCAGGACTTCCATCATCTCTACCTAAGGAGGAACATCCATACAGGGCAATCCATCCTTAGGACTTTAGGCGAAGACCAGTGGCACCTCCCAAGGAATCTCAACTATTCCAGGGAGTCCTCAAACTCTTCCTCTGGCTAGGGAACCTCAGCTAGCCCGATGCTATTCCAGTATCCTATAGGTTCCAGCA
This sequence comes from Glycine tomentella, assembly GCA_007407185.1. Classification (NCBI taxonomy): domain Eukaryota; kingdom Viridiplantae; phylum Streptophyta; class Magnoliopsida; order Fabales; family Fabaceae; genus Glycine; species Glycine tomentella. The sequence goes on from PYAF01000940.1 coordinate 51,131, forward strand.
CTGACCATCTCATGGTCTGCATCACATCAAGGTCACTGAACACCTCACCTGTTCATCCATCAATGGCCCATGGCCACTCACACCTGCCACATCAGGTATCTCATTACCCTTACACTATCTCAGTGTCTATCCTAGGGTTCACCATTCCAGCCCCACACACACTAGGCCATCAAATACATCAATAGGCCACATTGGCCTTTCCAAAATAGCATGCACATCAATACACACACACACACAAACACACACACACACACACACATATATATATATATATATATTTCACACATGGCATGCAAAAACCACCCACCTGGCGACAAACAAGAGAAAGGGAATAATCCCCAGAACGATGAGCTTACCTGGCAAGCTTTGCCTCACAGCTCTGCTCTTTGATCGATGGTCTGCTCCTCTGACACCTCGTGTCAAGCCCTATCAAGGCATACATATGCACATTACAGACCATTCAAGCATAACAAGTTCAAGCTCATCAGACAGTCATCAACTGCCTCAAGGAAGGAACCTCAGTCCTTTCATTCAACTCAGGTTATCTAACCTAAGATACATCAGGCTTATCCATCACAAGCCTTCTCATAGACCCTCAGTGGTCTATCTCAGATCTACCATGGCCTCAGAGTCGTTTCAGACTCATACACAAGCCATTCTCAGAGAGCTCAAAGCTCTAACAACCCAAATCCTCTAGGTTTCTCAGGGCTTGGACGGTCTATCTCACCAGACACCGTCTTCATGGCCTATCAGGCACCTCAAGCCCATCACTAAGGCTCTTGCATGTCTCAATGCAAGTGACTCAGTCCAAGTCACACATGCACCACCTAGAGCCAAAACCAGCAGTCACCAAATCACAAATTGAAGGTTAATCCTTCATCCTCTCGTCATATAAAGCACATCTCCCAACTGGACCCAGAGCTAATTCTAGCTCTATCACAGATGGGTCACTATTCACAGGAAACCCCCAAATCCCAAATCAAACGGGGAAACTCGAGTTTCTTACCTCAGTGGTGACCAAGAACGCTGCAGGACAGCTTCCTCGAGCTCAGGAGTCCTTTCCAAGCCTTGGGTCTTCACCAATCACCAGTTTCTGAGGTTTTTATGAAGGTGAGGGATTTCTCAAAAAAAGGGTTTCTAAGAGAAAGGACGAAGGATTACAGCTTCCTAAGGGTTCCTCTCAAGATCAAAGGCTATAGGAAGGTGTTTAGGCCATAATATAAGGTCCTAGGAAGCTTGGGAACAACTTTAATGGAGGTTGGGAGCATGGGGAAGGAGAAAACTGGTTTTCCTCCCCAGAGAACACGACCCCCTTATATATACTCAACCTGCCCTCGGTCTGGCGCGATCCGCGCCAGATCTGGTGCCATCCGCGCCAGCAAGTTGGTGACTATAACGCCATCAGCGCCACCCCCGCGCTCCTGGCGCCATAATCTAGAGACTGTGGTGCCATCAACGCCAGCTGGAAATCATGGCGCCACCATTGGCGCTCCCAGCGTGAACCTCCAGAGACCCTGGCGCTACTAGCGCTGGCCTGGCGCCACCTTCCTGTGGGTCTAGTGCCACCAGCGCCAGCCCTGGCGCCATCAGCGCCACACCCTGTATTGGGTTTTCTGCTGAAGGATCCCAGCGCTATCAGCGTGGGATCTGGCACCCACTGCGCCACTGGCACCCACTGCGCCACAGAGAGGGTCCTTACAAGTTTATACATGTTGGTAAGAGGAAGGGCAACATATATGTACTTTCCATTGAGCATGCATTCATTCACAACACTAGTTGCATAATCAGTAAAACTAATGATACTTGGTTATGGCATAGTAGAGCAAGTCACTTGAACATCCATCATATGAATAAGCTCATTAGAAAAGACTTAGTCATTGGCTTACCTAAGCTCAAATTTGAGAAGGATAAAATATGTGATGCTTGTCAAAAGAGGAAACAAAAACAAAGAATTCTTTTCAAAGCAAAAATGTTGTTTCTACTACTAAACCCCTTGAGTTATTGCATATGGACTTATTTGGTCCTTCAAGACCTATGAGCTTAGGAGGTAATTACTATGGTCTTGTCATTGTTGATGATTTTTCTAGATACACATGGACTTTGTTTATAAGATCTAAGAATGATGCATTCACAGCATTTAGAAAATTAGCCAAGACTATTCAAAATGAAAAATCTTGCAATATTGTTTCAATAAGAAGTGATCATGGTGGTGAATTCCAAAATGAAAATTTTGAAAAATTCTGTGAGGATTATGGAATCAACCACAATTTTTCTGCTCCAAGAACACCTCAACAAAATGGTGTTGTGGAAAGAAAAAATAGATCTCTTGAAGAAGGTGTTAGAACTCTTCTTAATGAAACAAACTTGCCAAAACATTTTTGGGCTGATGCAGTGAATATTGTTTGCAACACCATGAATAGACTACTCATAAGGCCTCTTTTGAAGAAAACTCCTAATGAGATGTACAAAAGAAGGAAGCCAAACATTTCGCACTTAAGAGTATTTGGCGGTAAATGTTTTGTTTTAAATAATGGTAAAGACTCTCTTGGAAAATTTGATGCTAAAGCTGATGAAGATATCTTTCTCGGATATTCTTTACAAAGCAAAACATATAGACTCTTTAACAAAAGAACATTATGTGTAGAAGAATCAGTACATGTTATTTGTGATGAATCTAACACCTCCAAGGAGGAAAAAGAATGTGATAATGATGCAGGACAATTGGACGATGTTATGCAGTTTAATGAAAAGCTAAAGCTTGATTCAAATGAAGAAGTGGAACATTCAACACCCATTCAAGAGCACAAGGATTAGAGAACTACTAAAGATCTTTCTCTTGACAATATTATTAGGGAGGTATCAAAGGGATTTTATACTAGATCCTCTTTAAGAAATATTTGTTGTATAATGGCATTTGTTTCACAAATTTAACCAAAAAGCATTGACCAAGCTTTACTTATGAACATTGGATGATAGCCATACATGATGAATTCAATCAATTTAAGAGAAATGAAGTTTGGGAATTAGTTCCTAGACCCTCTTCTCATAAACCTATTGGCACCAAGTTGATTTTTAGAAATAAACTTAATTAAAGTGATATCATCATAAGGAACAAGGCCAAATTGGTTGCTAAAGGTTACAACCAAGAGGAAGGCATTGATTATGATGAAACATATGCTCCAGTTGCTAGATGGGAGGTCATTAGGTTGCTGCTTGCTTATGCATGTCTAATGGGTTTTAAATTGTTTCAAATGGATGTTAAAAGTGCATTTTTAAATGGATATATTGAGGAGGATATATATGCCTGGTTTCATTGATTTTAAAATCCAAATCATGTTTTTAAACTAAGAAAAACATTTTATGGTTTGAAACAAGCTCCAAGGTCTTGGTATGAAAGGTTGAGCAAATTTTTGATTGACCAATCTTTCATAAGAGATTCATCAAGAAAAGAGGCAATGATATTTTGATAGTTCAAATTTATGTAGATGATATAATATTTGGTTCATCTAATCAGTTGATGTGTTGCAAACACATATTAGTTTTAGGTTAGTTTTAAGTTTTAATTTAATTAAATAGTTAGGAAAATAGAATAGAATTAGTTAATTACTGTTTATGCTTAATTTAAACCACATTTCATTACATTGTTGCATTTTAGGGCTAAAAAGAGGAGAATCAAGGCAAAAGAAGAAGAAAAGCCAGTTGAAGGTCTCGCGCGGATCGCGCCAAATCCCGCACGAGTCGCGCCGCAATAGAAAATCCAAGGCTCAGTCACGAACAAGCCACGCTAGCCACGCCATGGTCCACGCTAAACGCGCCACAAGCCAAATATCAAGGGTCCAACTCGAAGTGCCCACGCCATCAGCGTGGATTTTCACGCGAGTCGCGCCATTTATTTGAAGCTTCCGCGCGGATCGCACCATACCCCGTGCCATCAGCGCTAGATGCCCAGTATCAGCATCCCAGCTCGTAGACTCCACCCCATTAGCGTGGAGACCCGCGCGGGTCTCGCCATAAAGATCCTATTGCCTGAATTAAAGTTATCTATTTCGAAATTGGGCACAGTTTTAGGCTTTGTTACTCTAATTAGACTTATCTATAAATACAAGGCCTCTGGGACTGAAGAACATACCTTTTATCATCCGGAGAAACTTTTACACATCATATTCCATCATTCTAAACCTCTGGAAATCAAGAATCAAGGCTAGGGTTGTAGCAGAATCATGTATTATTCAACAGCTTTTGTGTTCTTGAGGTCTATGTTAGGCTAAACCTTGAATTGTGGTTGGGCCAAGAACCAATGTGAACTCCTTTGTAACTTGACTGGTATTGAATGAGATTATTATGTTTGCTTTAATTTATTCTGTTGTTCATTGTTTTATTCTTGTTTAGAATTGGCCATTCTATCTAAGTGTTGAGGGTTAGGATTCGCAATAGGGATGTTGGGGTTCTAATTTCTGACATGAATATATTAACAGTTGTTCATTGCCTATGGATAGGGATGCGTGGCTGCAGAACCTTATAATAAATTCTTTCAATTGCTTAACTTGATAGAATTCACTAAGGGATTAGGTTTTCGATTCAGGTTAAAGGGTTAATTCGCTAAGGGATTAGGGACTAACTAATTTAGGAAAGATTTATTCTCTGAGTAAACAGAATTAATTAAATTTAATAATCAGTTAAGTGAAAGAGGTAGGGATCAAAGGGGATTGTGCCTAACCACAATCATTCATTCCATTGGTAACAACCCAAACTATTTACTGCATTTACTTCTTTTTAGTTTCTATTCTTTATATTCAACACTCAACACACAACAATAATTCTTCACAAATTATTTCTTTTTACTTCCAATCACTTAGACTTAATATTACTGTGAATTTCACACCAATCCCTGTGGAGACGATACTCTACTTACCCACTTTATTACTTGAAACGAGCGGTGCACTTGCCGTGTTTGCAACATCAGTCTATGTGCAAGGAATTTTTTATCTCTATGCAGAGTGAGTTTGAGATGTCTATGATGGGAGAATTAACATTCTTTCTTGGACTTCAAGTGAAGCAAATGAAGAATGGAACATTTCCTAGCTAATCAAAGTACTGTTTGGAAATGATTAAGAAATTTTAGATGGAAAAGAGTAAAGATGCTACAACTCCTATGGCTACATCAACATATCTTGACTTAGATGACAAAGGAAAAAGTGTTGATGAGTCAAAGTAAAGAGGAACGATAGGATCCTTGTTATACTTAACTGCAAGTAGGCTTGATATAATGCTAAGTGTTTGCTTATGTGCAAAATATCAAGCAAATCCCAAGGAATCTCATCTTACTACAGTAAAAAAAGATTCTTAAATATCTTAAGTTCACACCAAAAGTTGGATTATGGTATCCAAAAGGTACTTCTATTAGTATAATTGGATATTCTGATTCAGATTTTACTGGGTGCAAATTGGATAGGAAGAGCACTAGTGGTACATGTCACTTGTTGGGAAGCTATTGTGCACAAAGTCTCTGGTTGAAGCAACAACTACAAGACTTTGGTGTTTAGCTACAAGAAATTCCCTTGCTGTATGACAACACAACTGCAATCAACATATCTAAAAATCCAGTAGTGCACTCAAGGACTAAACACATTATATCAGACATCACTTTCTCAAAGATCACATTCAAAAGAGTAATATCAAAATTGAGTTTGTTGAAACTAATAATCAACTAGCTGATATATTCACTAAACCCTTAGCAAGAGATAGATTCTATTCATTTAGAAACATGTTAGGAATTCTTGATGAACCTAATATATCATAGCTTGCTTGTTGTATGATAATCTGTATGATATTACAAGTCATCTAGCAATATCATTATATGTACTTGAAATTTGAAATTGAATGCATATACTTTGTTCTTTTTGCATAATGCTTTGGTTTAATCGATTACCACTCAAAAGAATTGATTATTTGATGCTTAACCTTGATTTAGAGACATTTTTTGTGATATCTAATCGATTACACTATCAGAATAATCGATTACACTTCATAAAAATTGGATTCTGATTCCTGTCTCGCTCTGTCTTAATCGATTACCTTATGGAATAATCGATTACAGCTCATAGGAAATACTTCTTTGTTCAAATATTCTCTGTTTTAATCGATTACCCCTTAGAATAATCGATTACACTTCAATGAAAAATCTCCTCTAATTCAAATGTTATCTACCTTAATCGATTACGTCATGGAATAATTGATTACTGGTCTGTTATTTGTATTAATGAAGAACGAAATAATCGATTACGTTTCTTCTGTAATCGATTATTTATGGCAGTTACAGAAGTTTTGTAGAATTTTTGAAAATCTAAACTGTCAGATTTCATTCAAAATTCAAAATTTGAATCTGTAACTGTAGAGTTATGGCCTAGGAACGTGTAGAAACAATTACAAGATTTAAAATTCAAACTTGAGCACAGAATTTTGTCTATTGAAAATGAGTAGAATACTTCAACACAACCAAGAGGGGGGTGAATTGGTTGAACCTTGGTAAATTAAAATTTTAAATCAGAGTTTTTCACAGGATCTTTATCACTTTAAAAATTGTTTCAAAACCAAGAATCAATATTCAATCAAATTCTTTTTCCAAGAAGAATAGAAAACAGAGTATAATCTTTTTGTGCAATGAGATTGATTCACAAACAAAGCAATTAAGAGATGAATGGATGAGAAGAAAGATTAGCCACAAATTTTATACTGGTTCACTTCAAACACTATGAAGTTACATCCAGTTCTTCCACTCAACACCAGAGTAGAGTTCCACTATTGCAAAAATATTCTTACAAGCAATTACAAGCCTCTCTTTATCACTACTAGAAAAATAGGATTCAACATCGGTTATTTTTGACATTCAACATCGGTTTCAAACCGATGTTGAATCAGGCGACGTTGAAAGTCTGGAACTTAACATCGGTTTTGAAAACCGATGTTAACTACATCGTACGACATCGGTTTGAAACAGAAACCCGATGTTGCTATGTTACAAACAAAAATTTATAAATGT
>PYAF01000941.1:0-12372 GCA_007407185.1 Glycine tomentella
GAAGCAACACCCACACTGAGAACACTACTCAGCTGTCTTTAGAGAAACACTATCTCTAATCTTGCAAGAAAAAACCCAATTACAATGGAACTTCACATACAAAGATTCAATCAGAATTTTACACCATCAAAAGAGTAAGGAAAGAATTCACCTGATGATCCAAGAATGATATGCATAATGATGAAAATACCAGGTTGAACACAGAAACAATATGCAGAACAAGTCTTTCCTTAAACTTTGAAATGAATTGACTTGCTTCACTAAATCCTAATGACCCATTCTTGTTTTAATGGAAGCAAGACCTTTAGAACCCAGAAGAAAGCCTTTGTGAATGCTTGGAAAGCTCTTAGAATGCTCAGTGCTCGAAAATTCAATTTCTATTTTTTTTCTTTTAATCAGACAAGGCAAGGGTTCTATTTATACTAAAAACAGTAACAAAAATAATCGATTAAATAAGCTCCTGTAATCGATTGTTTATCATTTGTAATCGATTACACAGGCTCCCGTAATCGATTAAAGGTGTTCATAGTAGGTTCTGAGTTACAACAACGGGTCATTTAATCGATTATCTCGATCTGTAATCGATTAAGACAAACTTTGCAAAAATCATGTTTGTGAATTATAATCGATTACAATACATGGTAATTGATTAAGGCAGACTATGTGCAAAACATGAAATGAACTAAATAATCGATTACAATAAATGTTAATTGATTAAGACAGACTGATCTCTTTTTCTAAATAGGCAAGTAATCGATTACAGATCAGTGGTAATCGATTAAACCAGTCACTCAATCAGATTTATGTGTATACTAGAATGAAATAATCGATTAATACGATGATGTAATCGATTAAATTATTCTTGATAAATTCCAGAAAGCTTGAAGAACAATATAATTGATTCTTTAAGTAAAGTAATCGATTAAACTAGCTTAAGGCCATTTTTCCAAAACACTTAGCTTCTTTTTAAGTTCCAAAATAATTACTTAAAGCCTTTTATGATGTAATGCATAAATGAATATAAATGGTATGCATGCAAGAACTTGGATCAACAGAAAACTTTCTTTCCTTTTACATTTAATCACAATCTTCATCTTCAAGCCTTCAAGCATGTTGAAAGTCAAAACATTTCCAAGTCTTTACATTGCTTCAATCTTCAAGAGCTCCCCCTCAAATCAACAAATGCGAAGGTCTTCAGATGAATGGTACTGGGTTTGAAACCCAACAACTGCAGAAAATGTAAAGTAACATGTAATTTTTTTTTAATACTGTTTATCTTCAACCTCCAGCCGCGTCGGCCCGACCCGGTTACGATATAGTACGAAACCCGACGGGTTTTTAGTCATTTAGACATCAAAATCAACGATTTAAAATGCAGAACTTCATGAAATCTCATTTCCTTATGATTTCCAAACTCAATATGCATCGAAAACTTGTAAATCATAATCTTAAAATTAAGAAATATTTCAGACGCATAATAGAAAACAAAGCAGAGGTATACGAAGGCTCTGATACCATATGTAAATCATAAATATTAATGCGGAATATAATAGGCTTATAAATACCTCCCGCCATTACTCCGAGCTTGTATTGTTGATTCTGAGTCTTCCAAACTTTTGCTCTCACGCACTGATGGTGTATAGCTATGTATGGAGAGTAAGTATTGGGGACCCAAAAGAAGAAAGGCACACTGCTATATATAAAATCCTTGCCATCAAAGGATTCAGTTGTGCACCCACAAAATCTTCACAAAATCTACAGCCAACGTTCAAGTTTGTTTTGCCAAAGTGTTCCTTGAAAGTTGCTATAATATTGGGATAGTTTGTTAGTGGGTAGTTTCAAAATTAAACGTGGACCACACTCAAGATAAAACCAACATTCACACCATACAGTAATTTCTGAAATTACATTGTTTTTGCTTTTAAAGAGAGGTGAACCCAAACAAAGTAGTTATTTACTTATTTTACATTAAATTAAAAACAAAGAGTTGTCCTATATACTTGTTTATTGTATTGCAACACCACATCCCTTCTCCAGCACTCATAACAATTACCAAATCGTCTCAAAACAAACTAGGATTAGTTCTGCAGTATATGAATAACCTAGGTCAACTCAGAGACACAATCCAATTTGGTTCCAACTTCAATCCACTTATAAATCAGAGTAGGGTATTTCATCAAACAATTTGTAGACAATTGAAATGTAGAAATGTAAAATTTGACAGAATCATAAAACAGATTATGCAAAATAAATTTAAGAAGCATCAATCCAATTCACCAAATCCAAACAATCTACTATAGATGATGATCTTGTTATGAAAGTTCAGTCAATCTAATTAGAGGTAATTCAATTGAACTAATCCTTAATTACAATGAGATCATAAATCAGATTGAAATATCATCCAATTAATCTGTAATTCGATTTGAATTAGGAAACTAAACAATAAACTAATTTGTTTCCAATCCTAAACACATTCAGAATCATGAATACAAAAATAAAATTGGAGATGATGAACGTTCACAGCAGAATTCGATATACTTAACCAGAACTTAAATTCCTCATTGCTTGAACTGGATCCTTGGATTAATTAGTTGTTTAGCCTTCCATAGTTATCACTAATGGAAGAACAACAAAAATTGAGTAAGAGAAGAACAGAGTTGAAGAGATGAAGAAATGTGAATAACAATTTAAAAAAAAAAAAAGAGAGAGAGAGAAGAGTTTGTAGAGAAAAAGAGAGAGAAGAGTTTGATCTAAAACTTGCACTAGAAGTTTCTAAAAATTTGTTTTGTACAAAATGATTCTAACTAACTAACTAACTCTGAAAAAAAACTAAGTATTATAATATATACTCTAACTAATCAGAAGTAATGGTTGGGCCCTGATTAGGCCCAACTAATCTCTCTAATTAAGTTAATTACACACTGCAAAGACCCCAAATTCGTAGCCCAACTTCCAAACCTAAAATGACCATCAAGACGGTAGAATTGGGCCAAGCTCATTTTTGACAAAATTGTATATCTTTTTCTTAGCTTTTTAGGGACTACTCATATGCTCCATTTAGAGTTTTGTAGCGTTTTATAGGTCTTGCACAAGGCAGATAGGTAAAGTAAGTACAAAATCCAAAAATAAGCAATAATTATCAATTAAGTCAGATTATCTGTCTAAGACCAAAACTAGATTAAGGTGGGGAAATAAGAGTCAAAGAGAGGTCAAATAAGCTAAAAAGAATATGAAAATACTAAACTAAAAATGCTTAATCAAGCGCATGCTCCTTTGTTTTGCTAACATTGTGTTTTTTATAATCAAAATACAAATGTGCTTCCATTTTTACCAAAGGCAAAGTTAAAAAAAATCTCATAAAGTGGATTTCACAAATGCCAATATTTCCCTTTATTGAATGAAAGAAATTGATGTAAGGCAACTCGAAGGTTGAAGACGTAGTCATGGTGGGGAACTGGCTATTCAACTATTCAACCGAAAACATCCTTTAGGGTCGATGTTGATGAGAGAGGAGAGAGAAGAGTGAATTATTTTAAAATCAAATTACAATAATAACCTTAAGATAAAATAATTAAATAAAGATAATATAATTTTTCTATCTTAAATTTTGAATGTAAAATACTTAACCTACTCTAACATGAATATATATATATATATATATATTATATTTCTCATGTTTCATTGTTAAAAAGTTCATCTCTACTAAATTGTCTCCATCCTAGTCATCAATATATATAAAAACTGTTCAATAGCTTCTGACGTGAGATATGTGACAAAATAACATCATTTTTTTTTTACTTTTCTCTCTCTCTTGTTTTTTTTCTCACTTTGTTTTTTTTTTAAAAGAAAAAAGAAAACTGCATTGTAAATTATAATTATAACATTTGATAAATGATATATATACCTTTAAGCTAATTTGTTAGAAAACTGTATTTCATCTTCAACTATCCTCAAGAATGACCCAAGTTTCTCTGTCATCAAGGTCGGTGTTGAAATTATGATAAGATTTATGAGATACGTTGAATGATAAAGGCGCACATCCAAGAAAAATATTAATAGTAATAATATTGATTAATATTTATTACGTGTATGATAATCAGTACTACCTAGCAATAGCATAACAAATTCCAGCACAACAAGTGCAACAAGAAAGATTTGAATGCAAAGATAGTTGAAATTAGAGAACTCGCGTTCATGACAATGTTGAACCTCGTTTCCAACACGGTTGTTTTCGGATCCACGTTGTCATTGGAGAGAACCTCCATGACCAAAACTTGTCATAGACAGACACTCACACTAAACTTTCTGTGCCGCATAAAAAAATATTTAAATCGAGTTCCCTTGAAAATGTTCCACGAGACTCAAAGGCAAAGAACAGTCAAAATCAATCAGAAGGAAAGGGCATCCAAAATGAGCTATTAATTGAAGGAGCTTGAACAACTGTAGGAGGTGTTAATATTTGGTTAGAAAGCATTGGGTCAACTTCCCTCTCCAACACATTAATTTTGCACCACCTCTTTCCTACAACTACACCATATTTTGAAGATGAAGATTAATTTTTACGAACTGGGACAATTGTGTAAAATGTTGAAGATATTTAATATATATATATATATATTAAATATTAATATGTTCATATACAAGCCCAATAGGTTATTGTATGGTTATATGGGTCCATATGGGCTGGAGCCCAATAGCCTATTATATTATTAGGGTTTTCCCTAAGCTGGAGGTAACACTGTTGAGCATTCCAAATTCTGATGCCTCTTGGTGTAATACTTCAAACACCCAACACTAAACCCTTCTCTCTCATATCTCCTTACCTCCAACAATCTTGGAGTATTAGCTTCGTGTATCGGATTTGAGCGAGTAAGGTGTTGTTTCGAAGATCTCATCGAGAGGAACTCAAGGGTGTGATTACTTTCTTCTTTTGACGGAAGGATTGACCGGGATCTGATATTGAAAACCTTGCAGATGCAACTTTTGAGACCAGATCTTGGAAATTTCAGCCAATTTCGTGGGTTGAAACCTTGTGGGTTTTGTTCTCCTCGTCGAGACAATCGTTTTGAGTGGTCATTTGCGAAAAACGGATGTCAAACGAAGGAGCTACAGCCGTTTGAAGTTTCTACAACTTTTTCGGCGACTGGTTCATCTTCTCCGACGAACTTTCCAGCAACTTTGTCTTCTCTGGCGAACTTTCCGGCGACTAGTTCGTCTTCTTCAGCGAACTTTTCCGGCGACCGACGACTTTCCGGCGAACTTTTCCGGCGATTTTTCAGCAAGTCTCCGGCAACCAAAAATCATTGTTCCTAAGGTTTTTGGGCACTCCGGACTCATTTTTGGGGTCAAATTTGACAAATTTCACCTCTATAGTGCTGTTTTTGAAAAGTTAGAAGGTTTGATATACTTTGGAGGATTTTAAGGTGCACTTTTTCTAACTCTTTTACTTTGATTAAAATGGCAAAACATAACTCCCATGATATCATAAAGCTGAAATCCTTTGATGTCATTGAATTTCATGGTTAGAAATTTCATGTTCAGTTTGGCATGAAGGAACGTGATATATTCTATACTGTATTAAGTGATTCTGCATCTACTGTTGAAAATGTAGATGAATATCAATGGATTAAAGATGAAGATTTTTGTAGAGATTATTTATTAAACTCTTTAAATCCTCGTTTAACTATGACTTATAGTGAGTATAAGACTGCAAAGGAGATATGAGATCACTTAAACAGTCAATTTCAAAAACAAGAGAGGCTTTCTAAGACTTCTAACAGAGAAGTTCTTTGACTTTAAGTTCAATATGAACTCAAGCATCACTTCTCAATTAATTGAACTTGAGAATATGAGAAACAAGCTAAAAGAGGACAAGTCTGATTTGTCTGATAATCTCTTTGTTGGTCTTGTGTTGAGTAAGCTACCTGTTGAATGGAATTCTTTTAAGACTGATATGCACAGACTAAAAGAACAGAACATTCATATTGAAGATCAAAACATTTGTAGGAAGAGTTTAGAACAAGTAGGACAACAAAAGTCAGTTGCCAACTTAGTTTCACATTCCTATAAATATCAGAAAAAGTCCAAGCCACCAAAAGGTGAATTCTCTTCACAGTTAGAGGCCAAAAAGCCTATCTTCAAGAAGAAGAAGAAGGGCAAGTGCCATAACTATGGAAAGTGGGGTCACTGGGCAACAGAGTGTAAGCTACCAATGATGTTAAAGAACAACACACCACAAAATGAGGCTAATATGCTAATTAGTGAACTTGAGCCTCAAGCCTTCATTGGAATGATGAATAATGGAAAGGCCAGTGTCTCTTCTGAGTGGTGGTTGGACAATGGTGCTACATGTCATGCGACAAATGATGGGAATGTACTCACTGAGGTCATAGAAGTGAAAGACACCATGGAAAATTGTAATGGTGGTGAGGCAGAGGTGACTCATGCTGGAACTGCTAATCTGGTGCTTTCTTCAGGTAAGTTACTAACTTTGAAACATGTTAAAGTAGTACCTTTACTTAAAAAGAATTTAATAACTATGAATTTACTTGATAAAGCTGGTATGTCTTTTTCAACTATGAATGGTAGAGTAACTTCATCTGTTAACCCATGCTACTTCGGTTGTGCATTTATGATCAATGGCATGTATAGATTGAGTTTAGATATTGATAGCATAAACCATGTTAGTTCTACTTTGATTGATCCAAAATTATTACATAATAAACTTGGACATGTGAACTATAGGAAAATGCAACATTTATCTAAAACTCACAACATTCCATTAGATACTTCTATTCGATTTGACAAATGTGAAGTGTGTGCACAGACTAAGATCACTAGAAAACCTTTTAAATTGGTTTCTAAACGCACAACACTTCTTGAGCTTATACATTCTGATCTTTGTGACTTTAAAAACTATGTCACCAGAGGGGGTCGAAAGTATCTAATTACTTTCATAGATGATTTTTCTAGATATTGTCATGTTTATTTGTTGAAATCGAAAGATGAGGCTTTTGAGAAGTTTAAGTTTTTTAAATCTAGAGTTGAAAATCAACTTAATTTGAAAATTAAGAGGTTTAGGAGTGATAGAGGAAGAGAATATACAATGACTGGGTTCAAGGAATTTTGTGCTTCGGAAGGCATAATACTTGAAACCACTGCTCCTTACTCACCCCAATCAAATGGTGTTGCAGAGCATAAGAATAGAACTTCAATTGAAATGCTAAATTCTATGTTACTTACAGCTGGCATGCCTTCCTCCTATTGGGGAGAAGCTGTTTTAACTTCTAATCACATCTTAAACAGGTTGTCGCACTCTAAATTTTCTAAGTCACCTTATGAGATATGGCACAAACGTCCTTGTAGATATGATACCCTTAAAACTTGGGGTTGTGTTGCCTATGTAAGGATACAAGATCCTAAAAGGACTAAGGTGGGACCTAGAACCACTACTTGTGTATATCTAGGTAGTGCAGAAGATAGTGCTGCAAATAGATTTTTGGATTTATCTACTAATACAATGATAGAATCTAGAGATGCATAATTCTTTGAGTAAAAGTTTGTTAGCAATCTTGACTTGAAGGTTTTTAGATCTACAGATATGATTTCAGAATCTCCTGTAGAATCTATAGCTTGTCCTTCTGACTAATCTCACACAACTGGCTTTTGAACCAATCTCAGTTAGAAAATCTACAAGAGATAAAGTTTCTAAAAGTTTTGGTGATGACTTTGTCACATACCATATAGAGGGTGATCCATTCTCCTATCAAGAAGCAATGAGATCTAGAGAATCCTTACTGTGGGCAGAAGCCATAAATGATGAAATGAGTTCTTTGCTATAGAATCACACTTGGCAGCTAGTCAATTTGCCAAAAGGGGCTAAGGCTATAGGCTGTAAGTGGGTATTAAAGAAGAAACTGAATGGTGACGGATCAACAGCTAGATATAAAGCACGTTTAGTAGCTAAAGGCTTTAAACAACAGAGTGGAATAGACTTTTTTGACGTTTATTCACCTGTATGTCATCTGTCAACTATAAGAATTCTTCTTGCTTTGGCATCTATTGAACACTTTGTAGTGCATCAAATGGATGTAAAGACAGCTTTCTTAAATGGAGATTTAAATGAAGAAATCCACATGGAACAACCTGAAGGGTATGTCATGAAAGGCTTTGAGGATAAAGTTGAAAATAAAAGGAACACTTCTATACAACCAAGAGGGGGGTGAATTGGTTGAACCTTGGTAAATTAAAATTTTACAAATCAAAGTTGCCACAGGATCTTTATCACTTTAAAAAATATTTAAAACCAAGACTTTTGTATTCAATCAAATTCCTTTGTCAAGAAACCAATAGACTGAGAAAAACTTTCTGTGCAAACAATTTGAATCACAACCAAAGCTATTTGGAGATGAAGAGAAGAGAAGAAAGATTAGCCACAGATTTTTATACTGGTTCACTTCAAACACTATGAAGCTACATGCAGTTCTTCCACTCAACACTAGAGTAGAGTTCCTTCCACTATTGCAAAAAATATTCTTACAAGATATTACAAGCCTCTCTTTATCAACCCTAGATAAAGTTCAGAGATCCAAAACGCTGTTAGACCCTTAGAGACCAAAACCCAAACTGAGAACACTACTCAGTTCCCCTTAGAGAAACACTATCTCTACACACCAAGCAAGAAATCCATTTGCAATAAGCCAATCTTTACAACAAATCAATTAAAAGAATTACACCTTCAAAGACTAAGGAAAGATATCACCTGATAATCCAAAGAATATATGCATATGAATGATTCAATTAGGTTGAAAGAGAGATTACAAACTCAATGCATTCCTTTCCTTATGCTTTGAAACAATGATGATGCTTCACTTCACCAAATCAAAAACCCATACAAATTTGTGAAGCCTATATGATATTAGAAACTCAGAAATCTCACTAAAGAAAGCTCATGAACGTTTGTGATTGCTCTGTATATGAATTTCTCAAAAGATGTAAAAACAGAGCAAGAGGTTTCTATTTATAACAATTTTCTAACTGAAAATAATCGATTAAACACGCTCCTGTAATCGATTATTTCGCATATGTAATTGATTAATCCAAGAATGTAATCGATTAAAATGTTCCTGATATTTTCTGGGTTTGAGCAATGAACAATGTAATCGATTATTCCGTGAAGTAATCGATTAAGACAGTCACACATGTTTTGTAAATGCACTAAGTAATCGATTACAAAATTGTGGTAATCGATTAAGCCAGCAGGACATGTTATTAATTTGCATGGATGTAATCGATTACAAATAGTTGGTAATCGACTAAGGCAGTCAACATGATTTTTCTTATTTAGCCTATGTAATGATTAATTTGATATGTAATCGATTACAATGATCTTGATGTGTTTTCCAGAAGGCATGAAGAACAAAATAATCGATGTCATCAATGCAGTAATCGATTAATACAGGAAAACAACATTTTGCCAAAAACTTATCTTTTTAAATGCTTTACTTGTGAATACCTTTTACTTAGACCTTAAGTCAAACAACCCAGAATGAATGATAATGCATGATATGCTTTTGAATTATCAGATTACTAAGCTTTCCTTTTACATGAATCAAATTGGTCTTCAATAGCTTTCTTTGACATTTTCCAATGAGGCTGTTGAAAGCATAAAATACTTAAGGCTTGATTCAAGTTCATCCATTGCATGACTCCTCTTGAATCAACAATCTCTCCCTTTTTGGCTTTAAACATGCCAAATCTTCAATTTGATTAAGCTTATATACTTGGAGATGAATTGGGAATCCATTAATGAACCTCAAGCTTTATATACCTGAAAAATTTCAATTGCCTTTTGCCAAGAAACAAGTATTAAAGCAAATATGATTCATGAAACTTCAATTAAGCTTTATGGTAATTGATTGGGTTCCAATTCACACCTAAACTCCCCCTAAATTCCAGCATTCATTCAATTCAAATTTTGGAAAAAAAAATTGAACAAAAAACAGGGGCAACGAGTATATTTGATTTCACTCCCCCTTAATCAATTCTCCTCCTATTTGGCTTTTTAAAGACAAAAATTGGTAAAGCACAACATATAAAGGGAAGCAGTAGCATAGATATTCATTAATGGAGGAATAAGGAGTACATGACATAGCTTAAACATGAAAAAAAATAGAGCACAAATAGAAGCAAAAGAAAAAAACAAACTAAGACTCTAAAAGTCTTCAGAATCATCCATCTTCAGAGTAGCTTCAATGTCATCTAGCCTGGCATTAATCTCTCTGAATGAGCCTTGGGTTTCTGTTCTAAACTCATGATGCATTTGCAGAAGGCCATCCATCTTGGCTAGCATGAGAGATTCAAATTGAGAATGAAGGGGTTACTGAGATGTTCCACCTTCACTTGCAGAATCAGCCAAAGGAACATCACTGTCAGCAGCAACCTCCTCACCTTGTGCAGCGGCTCCAATTTGATTGGCCATTACCCAGCCATTAGGGGTTTTTCTCATACCCATTTTGTTAGATGTTTCTCTTTGATCTGGTTGTTTAAAGAGTTTGTGTTGTCTACCACCTCATTTTCAACATTAATGTTGAAATGATCAATCAGCCTTGAGACAAGCACAGGGTATGGAAAACGGTAATTGACTAACCTTTTATATTTTAACATAATTTCTTCAATGATGAGCACCCAATTGATGGGTATATGATTTTTCAGCCCATACACCAACTGAAGATCCTCATCAGTTGCTTGGGCATGGTTGGTTGCTCTTGGAGTGATCACATAAGTGATTATGTAATGCAAGAGTCTATCCTCAACAGTCATAGGACCAGTACCAAGCCTGTTCCTCAGCCTCATGTGAGGATCATGAAGCATTTCTCTGTAGGTGTCCAGCTTATTATAGCCCTCAGGACTTTCCTCAAATCTCCTAGTACCTTCACAAGCTACCCCAGCTACTGTTTCCCAAATCTCAGGGGTTATTATCATCTCTACTCCCTTTACTTTGGATTTGATAGCCCCCTGCATAGAACCCTTCAAGCATGTGTAGAAAACTTTCACAAGTTCAGGATAGAAGGTACCCTTCATTTCAAGAAACCTTCTAAGTCCTTGAACTTCAAGATAGGCAGGAAATTGAAAACCCTCCCCAATGAACCAGTCAAGTTCAAGATACTTGGGAGAGGCCACTGGCTTTGTGGCATTGAACGAAAGGTAGTTCATTTTGTCTGCTTCAGAGGAAAACCATAGGTCAAGTCTATCTATGGGTTGAGGAAGAGGTGGGTTAGAAGAAAATTCTCCAGCCTTCTTTTTGGCAGTTCTGATTCTCTTTGGAGTTGGCTTAGACATGATGAAACAAAGAGGGAATGACAAAGACAAAGACTCAAGAGAAATCAGAAAAATATTCAGAAATAGGGTTAGACAAGGTGCAGATTCCTTAAGGCATGTAATCCTCTATTTATAGGAAACAATCAGACCCTTAACGTCCATAAATTCAAAAATATAGCTGTTGGTGACAGTTTAATGGCATAGGATACGTTTTAAAACGGATTGGGTAGTTTAAAAACTGTCAGAGAACGTGAAACAACTTGAATAATCGATTATTTCGTACAGTAATCGATAATTCCAGAACAATATGTCTTCAGTAAAACACACAGTAATCGATTATTTCACAGAAGTAATCGATTATCTCACCATTAACCAGAGGTAGAAGACAGCCAGTAATCGATTATTGCTTGCAGTAATCGATTTTATGATACATTTTATGAATTATACAGGTAACAGGGCATAAGTAATCGATTATCCCGAGTGGCAATCGATTAATCCAGCAAGCCTTATGACTTTTAATGACAACAGTAATCGATTACAAGGCTTTGGTAATCGATTATCTCAGTGAGACATGCTTTTTATCAGAGTTTTAATCAGTGTAATCGATTATCCCGATGCGTAAACGATTATTCCAGCAAAAGGTGATTTTTGATTTTACAAAGAATAATCGATTATCATTTATGTGTAATCGATTACATGAGTATGACTTTCATACAGAATGTGATTTTTAATGAATATAATTGATTAAACTGTGTCTTAATCGATTATTCCAGTCAATTTAGCAAATACAGAGCATTTTATGAGCTTTTACGAATGTTTAAGGCAATCAATGAAAATGTGACATATATAGCTTGAAATCACAACACAAAACACATATGGAATAAGCTAGTTAATGTTGGTTTCATCTAGAATTCCTAACATGTTCCTAAGTGCATAAAATCTATCCCTTGATAATGGTTTTGTGAAAATATCAGCAAGTTGGTTATGAGTGTCAATGAATTCTACCTTAATGTTACCTTTTTGAACCTGATCCCTGAGGAAATGATGTCTGAT
>PYAF01000941.1:18805-48101 GCA_007407185.1 Glycine tomentella
AAGTTCATCCATTGCATGACTCCTCTTGAATCAACAAAAGTTTGTAAATTGAACAAATCTTTGTATGGTCTTAAACAAGCACCTAAGATGTGGCATCTTAAGTTTGACAAGGTGGTAAAGAGCTATGGTTTTCAGTCCAGTTATTCAGATAAATGCCTTTATTATCGTTTCATGTCAAATAAGATAGTCATTATATGCTTGTATGTTGATGACATGTTAATTCTTGGCTTTGATCATTCTATAGTGAGTGATGTGAAAACCACTTTAGCTAGAGAATTTGACATGAAAGATCTTGGTATAGCTAATACCATTCTCGGTATGAAAGTAAGCTTGAAAGGCAAGTTATCTCCCTTAGCCAAACTCATTATATTGAGCAGCTACTTTCTACCTGGGGATATAGTGAATGTAAACCGAGTAAGACACCATATGATTATAACAAAAGACTGAGTCCTAATGAAGGGACCAGTGTGGATCAGTTAAAGTACTCAAAACTGATAGGTAGTCTCATGTATGCTATGAGTTGCACTAGACCTGACATAGCCTTTGCAGTTGGCATGTTGAGTCGTTTTACTAGTAATCCTAGTAAAGAGCATTGGGATGCCCTCAATAGGCTGATGAGATACTTTAAAGGTACTAAAGATTATGCTCTATGTTATTCTGGTTATCCTCCAACTATGGATGGATATTCTGATGCCTCATGGTGTTTAGAAATTGGAAATAGTAAATCCACCAGTGGATATGTATTCACTCTGGGTGGAGCTGCTGTTACTTGGAAATCCAAAAGATAGACTTGCATTGCATTGTCATCAATGGAATCAGAACTCTTTGCTTTAGCCTCAGCTAGTGAAGAGGCAGAGTGGATAAAGAATGTGATTATGGACATTCCTTTGACTAAACTAAAGATTAATTCTTTAAGTTTATTTTGTGATAATCAAGCAGCAGTCCAAGTCGTAAAAAATGCTCTCTTTAATTCAAAGAGAAGACATGTGAGACTGAGACATGCATTGTTGAATTATCTGAAAGAACAAAGAGTTATCACTTTGGTTAATGTGAGATTGAAGGATAACATGGCCGATGCTCTCACAAAAGGTTTGCCTAAAGATCGATTATTCAAAATAGTGGGGGAAATGGGGTTAAAGACTATGTAGACAAGTCTTAATTATCATTTACATACCTTAAATTGTGTGTTTTGAATTATCGAATCTTCTTTTGTTGGCCAAATGATAAGCACAATTTATATGTTTCATCGATGATCGTGGTTGCTAACTATTTTGAAAAGGGTGAATTATCTTATTCCAAAATTGATGATACAATCCTACCAGGTTGGCCTATCCTTTTGGTTAAATGATCTCATTCCAAACTTGATGTTAGATTATTTGACTTTAAGGAATTAGTAACTGTAACATTCCAAATTGAAACATAAAAATAGTTGATTATATAAGAAACCTATTGGTCTTGTTCTTAATTGAAACTTGACATTACAAGACTAAGTTATTGTAAGTGACGTGACTATTAGTCTTATTATGTGAAATGAGACAATCGTTATTCTCTTACAAATAAACTTAGGTTGATGGCTCATTATAACTTAAACTATTTAGGCTTTGTTCATAATTTATGAAACTGGCTTGATGCTTATGAACATAATACTATAATGCTTTATGACATTGATATATGTTCTTCTTTGCTTGATGATATGATGCTAAGTTCTTTTAGTAGAACTAGACATTTTTAGTAGTTTATTCAAATGATTGAATTCATGACAATATGAAATTCATATTTGACATTCTACAAGGGATGGCAAAGATGGAGGAGAGCTTACTAAGTGGGATCCTGAAGAGGACGACCAATTTGATATATAAATCTATCATTTAGAGTTGTAGGGAACTTGACAATTCACCTGCTACTGCCCATTATGTTGGAGTCCATTTACTTGAGACTTACATTTTGTTATTTCTATTTTGTGAACATTATGATTATTATACTTATTTCTTATATTTGTAAGGCCTTAGACTATTTTGACTAGCCTACTTATACTTGATTGTTATGCATATGTTGGTTGTGAACTGATTTTGAGATCTTGGGATTTTGATGAGTTTAGATTTACTCTAAAACTCTTGGTATTTATATTGTTATATTGATCTCAGAATAGATTCATGAGAATGATGATTCACTTAGTTTGATTGCAAATGTTGTTCGAGTTTAATGTTTTCTAATTAAAACTCATTAATTGATCCGAGTTGATTGTCTTGAACTGGATGTGGATGATTCATGTTTGTTTGAACATTACACTGACTACCTTATTGGATTGTGCTGTATGGTGAACATAGGAGGAGATTGTTGAAGATATTTAATATATATATATATATATATATATATATTAAATATTAATATGTTCACATACAAGCCCAATAGGTTATTGTATGGTTATATGGGTCCATATGGGCTGGAGCCCAATAGCCTATTATATTACTAGAGTTTTCCCTAAGCTGGAGGTAACACTGTTGAACATTCCAAATTCTGATGCCTCTTGGTGTAATACTTCAAGCACCCAACACTAAATCCTTCTCTCTCAAACCCCCTTACCTCCAACATAAAATACGCACTCATGAGACAATTGTTAAAATACATTCATCATATAAAATAAACTATTATTTAAAAATAATTGGGACTATAAGAGGTCATAGGTAACAAAATGACAGATATGTGGAAAAATAAATAATAAGTAATTTCAAAGACCTAAATAAAGAATATATATATATATATATATATATATATATATATATATATACACTACAAAAAAAAACGCAATTTTCGACGGACAAAATCCGTCGCTAAACCACAAAATCCGTCGGAAATTCCATTTTTCCGATGGAATTCCGACGGCTAAAAATTGGTCGGTAAAACGCTCGTAGGAAATGTTAACCGTCGGAATTTTTTTTGTCCGTCGGTAATTTCCGACGGAAATATCCGTCAGAAATGATTCGTGGAGAATTTCCGACGGATAAATCCGTCGGAAATACCCATATGGGATATTATACTACTCCAACAAACGCTTTCTATGTCGGTTCGAAAACCGTCTTAGAATCTGGTGACGTGGAAAGTCGACACCTTCTAAGACGGTTTTTCAAATAACCGTCTTTAGAATGTCATTTTTAAAATAAAAAAATTGAGGATTCTAAGACGATTTTTTGCAGAACCGTCTTAGAATGTCTTTTTAAAAATATATATCATTCAATGTTTACACACTAATCCAGATTCCTCAAGGAGGCACCAATTTCAGCAGCAACAACAACAACAATTCAAGTTCAACTTGGACATGAAAGGGATCATAAAATTAATTGTGATATAAATTACCTTTTTATTTAAATTAGAATTAATGATAACACAAGTTATCATTTTAATTGTAATTAAGTTAATTTTAATACAAATCAGTATCAACCAGCAAGAGAAATTATTCCTTATATCTAAGTGTTCTCAACATTAAAATATACTTTATCCCTAGAACAAAGGACTAAATCTTTTTTAAATATCATGACTTAATCATAAACTTTATCAACATTTTTCTAAATATAGAAATCACTTAAGATTTTTTCATTGATAATACAACTTTTTCTATTAGTTGGAAATTCTAACCTTTGGATTAAGTGTCTTGAACTGGTCATGAAAATCGCCTCCATCCAACATAGCTCCTTGCCCAATATCTCTTCTGAGGTCGACTTGAATGGAGAATCTCCTTTTAAATAATGTTAAGAGAAAGGAGAACATAAACACACAAATTAAGATGAAAGGACTTCATGAGTCACAACTATTTTGGCATAAAAATCTAGTTGAGTTTTCTATTGACCATATTTTTCTAAATTATTTAGGCCCTATCATGGTACAATCAAAGAAGCAAATATATTTGAAATACTTAATTAGGGAGGAAGGAGAAAATAAATAAAATAAAATAAAAATGATTAGGTTGCATTAACCATTAAAGAGAGAAAAAATTGGGTGTGTTATATAAGGACAAATATAGAAAAAATTGTGTGAGATAGCAATGCTAATATGGCACATCATTGACTATATACTTGAAAAGGACAAATCATTTACCAATAATATGGCACATCATGTTAATACTAATATACACAGTATTATTCACCAATGCTAGCTATGCACCAACCAACTCACGTGATGTCATCCTTCACCCACCAAACTCCTTTGCAACCATGTAGTCTCCACCACCAGTTTTAAAAACCTATAGATTAAGTTTAACATTTTAGACTTATGCTTGTTGGTATATATAAAATTAATTTGTCAACTAAAATTGAATTGTTAGTATAAATATTGTGAGTTTATATATGTTAACAATGCAATGTATTTGTTAGAAAATATCTGAACAAATTTTGCTCTATCTGTAATTAAAATTGGCATAGAAAAAAGGACTATGTTCATCCTCTCTGCTCACATGACAGCATAATAACACCAAGTCAAAGTAAAACTACAGTAGTTAAAAAAATGCAAAATAGTTGTTCCAACTATGTTCTCAACATCACTAATTAACTTTGAGGCAGCATAGTAGACTAGACCAAGCAAGCTCAACACCAGGTTAAGGAGAGTATGGCACAATCTAGTAAATCTGCCTTGCCTCTATAGATTTTTCCATTACAATTAAGAACCTCTTAGTCTTCAATTGCTTTCTGGTGTTTCATTTTTAACATTTAAGAAGTTTCCAAGTTTTAAGACAGCATCAGCATCTGATGTCCCTCAAATAAAGGTGCAGTTCATTTTAATGTACAAGAATACAAAATATCATTACTCTTTTCCCTCCATCTCTACAAAATATGCAGACATCTATTATTCCTTTCCTCTGAAACTTGAAATATGTTTAATAAAATGTTTGGTTCTGGGTTCTGAGCAAAAACTCAATAAATATGAGACACCATAGTAATAGTAATAAGAAGAGTATAATAAAAATAATACACTCCCAAGCCAGAGTTTTATTTGTTTGTTAGATATAATTTAAATAAATTATAGATTAATTTAATAATTATACTTTAATTCAAATAATATATAAAAATTAAAGAGTAATAAATAATATAAAAATATTTAAGAATTAAATGATATTTTTAGTTAAATGTATGATTTTTAATTTTAATATTTAATTAGTATTATAATTATAATATTATTTAATTAAATATTAAAATAATTATAAAAAGTAAGAAAATAAGATACATAATTATATATTATAACCACATAAGAGGAGAATTAATATAGACACATAAGAGGAGAATTTAAGCAACTGGAAACTAATATAGCTAATTATTATTAGTTCCAACCAAAATAATTAATAATAACTGTTGACATAGAAATTTAAATAATATGCTTGAAATATAAATGTGCAGGACACTTAAATCAAAGACTGCTGTTGATTTAAATTGAAAGGAAAGTAAATGGACAAAGATTTTATTGAATATAAATGGTTGGGAATCATACACTCGACTCATTAAGCCAGTAGTCATTGGTGTGTGAAGTGTGATAGGTGTTTGTTTGGTGTAAATGTTTCAACAATGGTGAATATCTTAAGAATTTTTTTCATACATAAACTAGTAAAAATGCAGTTGTATGCTCTTCTCTAATTGTGAATAATCACAAACTCTTTGATCACAAACTTCATAATTAAAGTCAATTAAACTTCTTATGCCTATGCTATAAAAAAGGCCAAAGTCTTGCCACAATTTGGAAGAAAAAATATTAGCTTTATATGATTTTGTTTTCATTATATAAGTACTTAAGAACCACTAACTTGTTGAATTATATATCAGTATTTCAATAAATACCTTTTAAATAAGCCGTGAGATGAAGCTCCAACAACAAGTTTGGTTATAGCACCCTTAGCTACTTCCTCTGCTACTGCAGTTGCCACATCATCTGATTCAATCACTACAACATTCACATGCACACCTGCACCAACAATATAAGAATATAAATCCTATATTGCATTAATTATTCTAAATAATCTCCATGATCAATAATACTTGCAGGCACTAAAGAACAAAGTAAATTATATCCAACAGTTGAAAAGAAACAATCAAGAAAATTATATATCAACCAGAATAGCAAGTTACTTGCAGGAACTAAAGATAAAGCTTCAGCTGTGTAATAACAACTTCACATTACAACACTTGCAACACAAATTTCTCAAACCAAACTAACCTCTGCTCCTGTACCCTGCATACATCATAACAAAAGCAGAAATACAGTGGAGACTTAGAAGCATGTGAAGAAATGAGTATTATACAAAGTATTTTCTTTAAAAAGAAGAGCAAAGGAGAAAAATAAATCCCAATTGATTGGACAAATAACCAGTTAAATCAAGGAAAAGGATTTCAAGATTCAAATATTTGTGAACACATTAGAAGCATCACAACGAGTATCCAAATATACAAGTATAGACAACAACACCAATAAACACGATGAAGAGCAATACCTCTGTTCGGCCAGGCATTATTGGCTTTCCAGCAAGCAGCTCTGCCAAGATGCAACCAGCTCTCCAAAGATCAATACCAACACCATAAACTGTAGCCCCAAGAAGCAGCTCAGGGGAACGATACCAAAGGGTCACAACTCTGCTTGTCATTGCCTGTTTTATCTTAGGATCATAAAAAATTGCCAGTCCAAAATATGCAATTTTAAGGATTCCTTCATTGTCAATGAGCAGATTGGAGCCCTTGACATTATAATTGCACTTTTTTTTGTAGTGATTACCTTGTAGAACAATTATAGAGAGATTGATTACATTTATTTTGTAATATTGATTAGTTTTGCAAATATAGCATATATAAGCTACTTGCTTGGAAAATAAGAAACGAAGAAAAGGGAATGGAAAAATTGTTAGTTATTTCATAATTTTAAATACCTACATATATATTTCGGAAGCATATTCAAATATCAGTTATTTTTAAAACAAAAAATGAAAATCAGCTAATGCATTAAGATGTTTTTTGCCTCACTTAGTTATCAGTTATTTGCCTAAGCCGTGACAGAGCAAAATTAGTTATCAGCTAATACTAGACTAATAAATGCATTAAGATGTTTTTAAAACAAATAAGCTAAAAAGAGACAAGAAAGGTGTGTGTAAGCTTATGATGTAATTATTTTTAGCTTATCACAGGCTTCTTGGTGAATCTTATCTAAATAAGCTAAAAAGAGTTCTACGACGATCATAATCCACTTTTATGGGTAATTAAAATAAGCTTATTCAGTTAACATGTAGCAAATGAAAATAAGCTGGCAACAACTAAAATAAGTCTTGTACCAAACAAGCTTATGTTGGTCAAACCCACTTATAACTTTCTAGTGAGAAACATACTTTGTTTCAGTAGGTATCCGAGTAAGAACATCCCTTACACACAGAACTCCATGTATCCTGATGCCTTGAGTAACAAATCAATTGCTTCCCTCTTGTTATCTGACAATACAAACATGCACTGATTAATGATTGTTCAATGTGTGGATTGTTTAATAGGATCTTACTTCATGCTTCACTAGTACAAAATCTAAAGGCTAAACCTTGTGGATTGGCACAAAACCTGAAGATACAACACTGAATCCAGACCCTGAGGGATCCTTTGGAATTATCAGTGAGTCAGAGTCCGAGAGTGTCAGCATAGCCATAAGGTTAACTGAAGATAGCACCTCAAACCAGGTATTTGATATACTGCTATCCTACCAATTGGGCTTTACCATGTTAAAAAAACTAAAAATTGAATTTAAAAAAAAAAAAGAAACAATAATAGTGAAATCAACAAAAAGAGAAGATGAAGATGTATATTTTTTATGTAGTCTACACCTGCATTCTTTTACTTGCCAACTCATCTTCATATAGCAACACCTGGGCCTGTCTCTGGGTTTGGTCTTGTATTAGATTGCGTTGTTCTTCAGCCATTTTACGCTACCTTTCCTGAAATAAAATTTATTTGACAAATCAGAGCAAGATAAAAATTTAAAAATATACACCAAAATGATTCCTATGTGATGATAGGTGCTAATCGCACATTTCATGAACTGCTTCCAACTATCACGTGGTGCTAATCTTTTGGTTTACACATTCAAAAGTAAAGACTAATTAAGAAATGCTCCAAAGAATCAAATGATACACATTCAAACAGTCACACAAATGTATTCACAAAAATGTATACACATTCAAACAGTCACCATCACTGCCACATTTCAACAAACAAGTTGTGTGCCACACCAGCAAATATTATGCAAGTAAATGAACCAAGTAACAACATAGAAACAAGTTTGTGCAAATGAAGACAAACTCGAAGAGAAGAGAAGAGAGACAAACTCACTTAATTTGTCTTTCTCGAAGAGAAGACAACCTCGCACAACCTCCCTCACCTTTGTCCAGTCCCTCGACCTCGAGGAGACCCTTTCCCAGCAGCGCCGCCGCCCTTGGACCTCGACCCTGCACCATCGCCACCCCTCGATCCAGCAGCGTCTCCGCGCCACGCACCAGCAGCGTCGACGCACCTAGCTGTGCCGGATCTGAAAGAAGGGGAAGAAGAGGAGAAAGAAGGAGCACAAATAGGGAGAGGAAAGAAGAAGAACCAGAGAATGAGATGCCTAAGGGAAAGGGATGCACACTAACTCGACGGCTAGGGTTCAACTGGGCTTTTGTGAAAAATTAAAATTTCCGACGGAATGAGTATCCATGGGAATGTTCCGTGGGAAATGTTATAATTTCAGATGGAACTTCATCCGTGGGAGGTAGGCCGTCGGAAAGGAGCGCTTTTGTTGTAGTGATATATATATATATATATATATATATATATATATATATATATATATATATATATATAGATGTTTTAAATGAGAAAACTTTTAGAATGAGATAACGAGAACTAAGAATAATAACTCTTCGATCATAATTATAAAAGATTAATGATTGAGATTAAAACCTGTTTAAGTAAAATCATGTAACCTTCAAATCTACCACCAGTCAGCTTGCGTGGATTCATTCACTGTTTCATCGTTAATCTGTTACACAGGTTAATAGAATAAGTGTTTAATATATATACTTCAGTTATTTAATTCATGGCAGAAATCGAGATGACATCTTTATTTTGGCACCCACATCACAACTTTATCTCAGTTAATTTTCGCTTTCAATGTGTTTGATTGCAGTCTTACGTTTATTTTATTTTGTATAGATTCCTTTTCTAGTCGTTTTATAAATCTCATCAAGTGTTATGATTTACACAAACAAAGCACTCCCTAGTACGACGTGAATGAATGAGGAGTAAGGGGAGATCGAAAGTGACTTTGCGTACAAGTTCTGAAGAAGAAGGGATAAATATGAAAGTGAGGCGATTTTACTTAACTATCGGATTAAATCTTATGGTCACAATTAAAACCTCACTTTAAAAAAAGGCACGTGACTCATAATTAACGTTCCCCTTTTGTTTTCCTCACGTTAAAAACCCTTCTCTTTATCATGTCGCACGCACGTTGCAGTTTGCACACCCTTCTCTGTTCTCCAGGTCGTGTGCGTAGGAAGGGGAGGCAGCTGAACGTAATTGCTATTCTCTTCCTCACGTAACAGTCACAGTTATGCACACCCTTCTTTATACATCACGTTTTGCAGTTTTGCACACTCTTTTATGTTCTTCACATCGCATGCGAGAGAATGGGAAGAAAAAGACATCTGAACTTAATTCATATTCTCTTCCTCACGCCGCACCATTCCTGTTCTCTTTCTCAGTCGTTTTGGTCTCTCACAGCGTAACCCTTGTTCACAAAAATATGGCAAGGTTTGTATTTTCTTATTTTAATTACTTTATTTCAATTCTCAATTTTGTGTTTTCATATGTTCATTTTGATCAATATTTATGTTCTTTCCCTCTCTTTATTGAAGTTTGAGTGATAATCAAGATGAATTTGGACTCAGTACCATAGAAGACATTCCCATGCCACAAGTAAGTGAATTATGTACTTTGACTATTAAGTTTACGTTTTTTTTATGTTACTTGTTGTAAGTGAATGAAACATTTTAATACTGTACATTGTTTGTTTCTTATAGGTAGATGAATGGGTGTCATATAGTGATGACAAATTAAAGCCAAATCTGGGGCAATTATTTGATACATGAAGATTTACACAACATATGCTGTTAGAGTTTGTGTTTAAACTCCATGGGTTATGAATAAGAGGTGGGTTAGAAAAGATTAGGAAAAGGGAATGTGAAAGTGTGCATGGAAAAAAATGAGAAATAATTTTTTGTTACTTTTTGAATAGTTCCACAACTTTTGAATTTCCTCCGTAACTACTCACAATCGCTCTGATAACGAATGGCTGCGATGATTCACAGCCAATGGTTCCAATGGTTAGCCACAAACAATCGCGATGGTTCGCCGCCAACGATTGCGGTGGTTTACCGGCAACTCTTCAACATGCTTGTTTGTTGTCTATATATATAAACACAGAGGCAATCAGAAAATATCAGAAAATATAGAATAAAAAAATAAGTTTTTTTTTTTATCTTCTGACTTACATGTTGCTGCATTTTCATATCACATAAATTCTTCATTCTTTGTGTGTGGTTCCTCAAGCATTCTGGCTTTGTTCGTTTGGACTGTTGATTGGTAGTGTCACCGATCTTCAGATGTTGATCTGTTCTATCCTGGGAGGCAATTGTTCATCAACCTTTGGAATCAATTAGAGGGAAGAAATTGTCTTAAGGAGACAACCTTGTTGGGCTCGGATCCTTTCATCTCTCTGCATCTGTTTCTGTTTCATACTCATCATACAGGTTCTGTTTAAATCGTTTTGTGCAGTTGTAGTATATTATATTGTCCCTCTGGATTACTCAGATTCTGACCCTTGTGCAATTGGATGTATTCCAATTCTAAAGTATTAATTATCAATAACAATCTTAAGACAGTTTGGTTTGAATCTGGGTTCAATATATTCTATCTTTCTATATTATATATTGTTCTCTACTTTCTGTACTTTTGAACGATTAATCTGTGTGATTAATCACTATTTTTGTTTGTGTAACAGAAATGACTTCGACAAATGCAAACTTGGTCAACAACAACAAGGCTCCCTCTGTTTCGACTCCTGCTAAAAAGCCTGAAAAACTCAATGAGGTCGATCTCAAGCGTTGACAACAGAAATTGTTGTTCTACTTGACAACCCTGTGTTTGGAACATTTTCTCAAGGAAGATGCTCCGAAGTTGGAAGAAGGAGACAAACATGATAAGAAGAAGGTTGTTGCGGTTGATGCATGGAAGGACTCTGATTTTCTATGCAGAAACTACATCCTCAATGGTCTAGACAATTCCTTGTATAATGTGTATAGCACTTGCAAATCCAATAAGGAACTATAGGATAGTCTAGACAAGAAATACAAAACAGAAGATGTTGGCTTGAAGAAATTCATTGTTGGCAAATTTCTGGACTTCAAGATGGAAGACTCTAAGAATGTGATGAGTCAAGTGGGGGAATTTCAAGTCTTAGTGCATGAAATTCATGCTGAGGGGATGACCCTGAGTGAATCATTTCAGGTTGCTGCGGTTATTGAAAAATTACCACCATCCTGGAAGGATTTCAAGAACTATCTCAAGCATAAGCGCAAGGAGATGACACTTGAAGATCTGATAATGAAGTTGAGGATAGAAGCAAACAACAAAGTTGCTGAAAAGAAATTTAGAAACAATCCTATAGTCTCTAGGGCTAATGTTGTTGAAGAGGGATCAAAGTCCAAGAAGCAGAAATATTTCGATGATGAAAATGCTAAAAAGGCAAAGGTAAAGGCAAAAAGTTCAAAGGCAATTGCTACAATTTCAGTAATCCTAGCCACCGTGCAAAGGATTGCAAAAAGTCACAGAAATCCAAGAAGAAGAAGACTACTTAAGCCAACTTGGTTGATACCGCTTGTGGAGAAGTTGAAAATCTCAACTTAGCAGCGGTGGTGTTGGAGTGTAACCTTGTAGGGGACACTAAGGAGTGGTGGGTGGATACCAGTGCTACTAGGCATGTTTGTTCATCCAAGTGGATGTTTTCTTCCTACACCCATGTGAAGAATGATGAGAAACTCTATATGGGTAACTCTTCTACTTCAAAAGTTGAAGGTATTGGAAATGTGGCTTTAAAGATGACTTCTGGCAAGGTTGTGACACTTAATAATGTGCTTCATGTGCCTGATATTCGCAAGAACTTAGTGTCTGGATCCCTTCTGAGCAAGAATGGCTTTAAACTTGTATTTGTTTCTGATAAGTTTGTACTTACTAAGAATGATGTGCATGTAGGAAAATGATACCTTAGTGAGGGCCTTTTCAAGATGAATGTAATGATTGTAACCAGTGGTGGTGTTAGTATTAATAATAATGTTACTTCTGTTTACTTGCTTGAGTCTTCTAATTTATGGCATCAAAGATTAGGACATCTTAATTTTAAATCAATTAAAAGTTTAGTTAATTTAGATTTATTGCCTAAAGTTGAATGTTCTAATACTAAATGTTAAGTATGTGTTGAATCAAAAGTTTCAAAATTACCTTTTTCTTCTGTTGATAGATCAACTAAACTATTAGATTTAATACATATTGATATATGTGATATGAAATTTGTACCATCTAAGGGTAATAAGAAATATTTTATTACTTTTATTGATGATTGCAGTAGATACTGTTATGTTTGTTTACTTAATAGTAAGGATGAAGCACGTGTGGCTTTTAGACAATATAAAAATAAAGTTGAAAAATCAACTTAACAAGAAAATTAAGGTTATAAGTAGCGATCATCGGGGAGAATATGATGGCCCCTTCGAGGAATTCTGTATAGAGTCTAATATTATACATCAGACGACTGCTCCTTATGCACCGCAATCAAATGGGATTGCAGAAAGGAAAAATCAGACATTAAAAGAAATGATGAACATTATGTTAATCACATCTGGTTTGCCATAGAACTTGTGGGGGAAGCCATTTTGACGGTGAACTATATTATTAATAGTCTCTCACAAGAAGACATAGAGCATACCATACGAAGTATGGAAAGGAAAGCAGCCATCCTTGAAATACTTGAAAGTGTGGGGGTGCTTGGCTAAGGTCGTGGTTCCTAAACCCAAAAGGTTGAAGATCAAACATAAAATCGTGGATTGTGTATTCATGGTTATGCACTTAATAGTAATGTTAGTTGGTTTTTGGTTTATAAATCTGATGTCTCAGATATACATGTTAATACAATTATTGAATCAAGGGCGCTAGGTTTTTTAAGGATATATTTTCGTATAAAAAGGTATATGAACCAAGTGGTAATGACAATGATAATGTTGTGAGACCTCAGGAGACTACAACCAGTGTTGATCCTGTAGAGGATGAACCTAGACGTAGTAAGAGGCAAAGGACCACCACATCCTTTGGACCTGATTTTCTAACATATCTGTTAGAAAATAAGCCTTAGACGTATAAAGAAGCTGTAACATCCCCAGTGGCACCATTATGGGAAGAGGATATCAATAGTGAAATTAAATCTATCCTATCGAACCACGCTTGGGAATTGGCAAACCTTCCTCCTGGCACTAAGCCTCTAGGAAGTAAGTGGGTCTTCAAAAGGAAGATGAAGGAAGATGGCACTATTGATAAATATAAAGCTAGGCTTGTAGTCAAAGGCTACAGGCAACGTAAAGGTCTCGACTACTTCAATACCTATTCACCTGTTACAAGGATTACGTCCATTAGGATGTTACTCGCGCTAGCAGCGTTGAATGAGTTAGAACTACATCAGATAGATGTTAAGACAGCTTTCTTAAATGGAAACCTAGAAGAACAGATCTATTTGAAACAACTGGAAGGGTTTGTTGTTCCAAGACAAGAACGGAAAGTTTGTCGCTCAATTAAATCCCTTTACGGGTTAAAGCAAGCTCCAAAACAATGGTATGTGAAGTTTGATAAAGTTATGATATCGAACGGTTTTAGTATTAATGAATGTGACAAGTGTGTGTATATTCAGAATACTGAGAAAGGGTTTGCCATAGTCTGTCTTTATGTAGACGACATGTTTATAATGGGTAGTAATAATCAAATGATTAAAGCTACTAAGCAATTGCTTGCCAGCAAATTTGACATGAATGATTTGGAAAGAGCAGATGTTATTTTGGGTATCAAAATCCATAGAACATCAAGAGGGTTGGCTTTATTACAAGCTCATTGTATTGCTAAAATTCTTGAAAAAATCCAAGAGTTTAAATATAACTCCTATGAAGAACCCCATAGACTCTAGTCTTCGACTATCAAAGAATACTGGTAAAGCTGAAGCACAAAAGGAGTATGCTCAAGTATTAGGCAGTCTTATGTATGTTATGAACTGCACTAGACCTGATATTGCTTATGCAGTGAGCATGTTGAGTCGCTTTACGAGTAATCCAAACGTATATCATTGGAAAGCTATAGTAAGAGTTTTAAGATAACTAAAGCACACTTAAAACGTTGGTTTGCATTACGAGAAGTACCCTACAGTTATTGAAGGATATTGTGATGCAAACTGGATCACCAGTTCTAATGACAGTAAATCCACAAGTAGATATTTGTCCACCCTTGGTGGGGGTGCTGTATTTTGGAAATCGTCCAAGCATACTTGCATTGCAAGATCAACTATGGAAGCAGAATTTATCGCTTTAGATAAAGTCGGTGAGGAAGTCGAATGGCTTCATAATTTTGTTGAGGATGTTCCCAGTTGGCCAAAACCAGTACCAGCTGTAGGCATACATTATGATAGCCAAACCACCATTGGAAGGGTCAGGAACTCCATGTATAACGGCAAGTCTAGACATATACGTCGTAGGCATGATACTGTAAGACAACTACTGTCGAATGGAATCATCTCAATAGACTATGTGAATTCTAAAGAGAACATAGCGGATCCATTAACTAAAGGGATTCCTAGAGAGTTAGTTGAAAATTTGTCGAAAAGAATTGGTTTAAGGCCTATCAATTATTGATCATCGCGTTAACTCTACCTTGATGAGTGGAGATCCCACGACCTAGGTTCAAAAAGACAACTAAGTCATGATCGACTGTTAAACACTGTGGAGTTTTAAACTCATACTCATTCCTATGACAAGACAGTGTATATGAGGGTAAGCATAACGACTTTTAATGGTTTCTTCATTGGATGTGTTCAGATGATGTATGTGGAGGTATATCACAAGAAATCACCTATGTGAGTGTGAAGTGGGGGACACTTCAATGAGAACTTAAAAAGGTCGATTCTATACACCACTTGCAGAACCAAGCAGGTGTTCACGGCCAAAATGGACACAACAATGAGGACCAACAATGCTCGAGAAGCAGTTGTGTGTCTCCTATTGTCTTGGTATACACAATAAAGGTCGACTGTTCAAGGCATCACGACCACTAATTGACCTAGTATACCCGATAGGTTTACACTAGAGAAGGTTCAAAGGTAACCCCTACCTATCTCGATGCAATTGTTTCTCGCCGAGGAACCACACTTGTATACATATTCATATGCATTTAGTCATGTTGAACGGATCTCTTATTCATGTGGGGGATTATTGGAGTTTATGTTTAAACTCCATGGGTTATGAATAAGAGGAAGGTTGGAAAAGATTAAGAAAAGGGAATGTGAAAGTGTGCGTGGAAAAAAAATGAGAAATAATTTTTTGTTATTTTTTGAATAGTTCTACAACTTTTGAATTCTCTCCGTAAATACTCACAACCGCTCTGATAACGAACGGTTGTGATGGTTCACCGCCAACAGTCGTGGTGGTTTGCCGGCAACTCTTCAACATGGTTGTTTGTTGTCTATATATATAGACACAGAGGCAATCAGAAAATATAGAATAAAAAATAAGTTTCTTTTTTCTGATCTTCTCACTTACATGCTGCTGCATTTTCATATCACATAAATTCTTCATTCTTTGTGCGTGGTTCCTCAAGCATTCGCTTTGTTCGTTTGGGTTGTTGATTGGTAGTGCCACCGATCTTCAGACGTTAATCCATTCTATCCTGGGAGGCAATTGTTCATCAACCTTTAACATCAATTGGAGGGAACAAATTTTTTTAAGAAGATAACCTTGTTGGACTCGGATCCTTTCATCTCCTGCATTTGTTTTTGTTTCATACTCATCATACAAGTTTTGTTTAAATCGTTTTATGCAATTATAGTATATTATATTGTCCATCTTGACTACTCAGATTCTGACCCTTGTGCAATTGGATGTATTTCAATTCTAAAGTATTAATTATCAATAACATATGCACACAGTGTTGAAGTTAGCGTGCGTCAATCAAATGAATTTTGTTTGCTCAAAAGAAGGTTACAAAGTATTTAAAGAACAAGGTGGATCAACGATCAAGGCTAGAAAAAGGAAAATCACAACAGAAAGATGTAATGCGAAGGTTGGTTTCTCACTGGTACACAAAGGAAAATATAAGCTTGTCACATTTCATGAAGGCCGCGTGCATGCACTTTCTTCACCTAGTAATAGATAATTTCTTAGATCATCAAGGTAGGTGAATGACGTTCACATGAGCTTATTATATACATGTAGTAGAGCAAATATTGGACCTTCAAAAACACACCTTGATTATCAAAATGTTGGGTGCACACAAAAGGATCTCCAAAATTGTTTGAGAGATTTTAAGACCTTGATTAAAGATTTCGATGCATATGTCTTTTTTGAAAACTTGAAGAGAAAGCAAGAAGCAAATTTCTCATTTTACTACATATGAGGTAGAGTATGAAGATCGACTGAAACATGTTTTGGGCAAATGATATTTGTAGAAAAAAAATAGCCTTTGTTCGAGAATGTGATTTCATTTGATACCACATATGAAACAAATAAGTATTCAATGATTTTTACACCATTTACCATATTAAACCACCATAGACAATGAGTTACTTTTGGAGTTGTCTTCTTAACTGATGAGACAACTAATTCATTTATTTGATTATTTGAAAATTTCAAGTAAGTAATGATGGGGCATAAAACCAAATTTCATAGTGACAAATCAAGATCCTGCCATGAAAATTGCAATAAAGAAAAAAATTGTTCATCTTCTCATAGATTAAGTTTGATTTGCAAAAAAATGATCGACTCTCTCATATGTTTGACATCAGAAGCATGTGGATCCCAACTTACTTCAAGCACATATTTTTGTTCGGGATATTGAGAACAACATCTATATCAGATAGTCAAAATTCCTTCTACAATAATTTTATTAATTTTAATATTTCTTTGGTTGAATTTTGGATGAGGTTTGAGTATGCAATAGAAGCACATAGGCATAATTAGTTACTTGCTGATAATGTTTCACTCCATTCTCTACCTATACTTAAGATGGATATAGTAGTTTAGAGAAGCGTGGAAGATATGTTTATACTCATGAGAATTTTGAAAAATTTCAAAAAGAGTTATGGAGTGCATGTCTACATTGTGGAGTTGACAAAAAGAAAGAAAAATACAAAGAGGAAATAATACATATAGTTGATCACAATGGAGTTAATAGAATTTTTTTTGAAGTGATTTATAATGTCTCTTATCATAATGCAATTTGTTAGTGCAAAATGTTTCAGTCTCAAGGCATTTCATGTAGACATATACTCTGTATTCTAAAGGGAAAAAACTTAAATGAAATATCAGATAATTACATTGTCAATTGGTGAACAAAGTTGGCTACTAGTAAGCCTATTTCTCATGTCAATGGCAAGGTCTTGGATGGGTGTTTTGAATAGAATAATGAAAGCCAACTTATATCAGATGCGTGGAATCACTTATTTGCTTGTATGCATGAGACTAGACATTTTGAGGAAAAATTGCTTCTTTTGATAAATTGAGCTACTGACATTAAAAACAATTGATTGAAGTAAAAACTCTTATTGGATGCAATCTTCCTTAAGAGGTTGATCTATTTGCTGAGAATACAAGTTGTGTAGACTTTAACCAAGCTTCATTTTCTATTGTTCACGTGAGTTATTTTTCTCGCTTGGGACATTGACATGTCACTACAATAAAATGTGTTTTTAGTAACATTTTGAAAAATGTTACCAATATATTTTTGCAACACTTTATCAAATGTTGTATCAGGCGTACGTCGCTAAAGTCTTTTGGCAACATTTTTATACACTAATGGTAACATTTTAAAAAATGTTACCAATTTAACGTCTTGTAATATTTATACATATTAATATCAACATTTTAAAAATGTTACCAACCTAGCATTTTGTAACATTTTAAAAATTTTGCTAAATTAATGGGACATTTATAAAAAAAAATGTTCTATTCCCTTATCCTCCCTACCCTAAACATGACCTTGAGTGTAGTTTCCATGTAGACCACATGTTGATAGAATTCATAGTAATGATTCCATAAAATTAAAATTATGCAAATGTTAAATACAAAATCATTCCCAAGCCTTTAATTAATTAGAAACGTGAGTGGAAACATAGTGTAAGTAAGTTATGGTTTCCCATATCTAAAACATAAAATGCAATGGTACTACATAACATTAGTTCAACATGGTTCATAAAATTCAAAATCAGTTGTAGTCGTCCCTGCAGATTGAAGAGCGTAGTGAGTGAAAAGGAAATGGTGCGTTATTAGGGGAGGAATGACGAGGTGCTAGTCGTAGTATTTATTTCACGTAGAATTGGGTTTTTCTACCAGGTGTTTTGCTAGTTGCTTTGGGAGCTATTCACGTTTGGCATATGCCTGCTCTGACCGAGATCTTTGAGGAAGATTCCATACTCCAATTTGGTGGAGGAACTTTTAATGAGATGAAGGAAGTAACCCCATGATTTTTCTCTTAAGCTTGGTGTTCCAATAGTTCTTTATATCATTGCCAGTCCTGCCTAGAAACATAGCAGCTACAATTAACCACCTGCAATTTCATGAATAAATGGATTGAAAATAATTTATAAATCAATGCCTTCATTTATAAAGCGATTAACAAGGTAATGCAAAGAAAAGGAGCAGAGAGGATTCAATTGTATTCCATGTCCATCTTGTTGCCTCTTTTTATCACTCAGACTTTTACAAAGTACTTTTGTTCTTGTTTTCATCTCTTTCTTTTAGTCTTATTACTCTCTTTCGTCCTTTTAGTCTTATTATCCAGGAGAATGATATCTTGATTCAAAGCACAGAACAATTAGAAAGTGAACAACTTAGCAATATGCTTTCATAAATAATATTTATGACTTCTGGGCACGGGCTTCCTTCCAAACCATCCTTAAAGCGGCTAAGAATGATGATTATCATAATATTCTGCTTTGTCCACCAAAAGGAAAGAAACATGGATAAATAATGGAACATACATACTTTGAAGTATGCAAATATACTTACAGAAATTTGAAGTAGATACATAAGCAAAAAAGAAACAAACATTTAGGGAGGAACAAGTCCTATAATTATACCTCATCCAAGGCATCCTCTAAAAACCTAGGAGAACGTTGACGCCTCCTTTCCACATCTGGAGTATACTTTTGGTTCACCTTCTCACACTTTTGGTTAAAAGGAACATTAGCCCAAATATTTTGACTTTCAACTTATTAAAAATATAGAGAAATTAGATAATGGTACCCAAGAGACACAATAAGCATGTAACTTGAATTATTGATTATACCTTCTCTTCTTCCTCTTTTTCCATTTTTCCCTATTAGGATTAATGTCAGTAATGGAGTTTTTAACCTTAAAAACCTTCTAATGCTTTGAGTCAACAAGGACAATCAACAATCGGTGAGAATTTCATGACAAGGAAGATGGTATAATCCTCATTTTCCTTAATAACCTTCCTTGTGATTGGAGGATTCCCTGTAAGCATGTAAAGATAGACCATTGAGGGGAAACAATAATTCATTAAGAAATCCATGAGAATAAAGAAATTCACCTTATCATGTCTAAGGAAAAGATGTGATTGATCATGTTGTGCATCTTGCATTGATATGTCAAGAACTTCATTTCCTATTAATAGTTGCAGGCTGCCATCAGACCATCTCACAAAGCGAGCGTTGCTTTCACACTACAGTAATGAAAATATTTTTCTTTAAAAAATGTTATACTTCAACTTGATCGTGAATGAAACTCTATTAACAATCACTATTCTTTTTTATCTTCTTAAAATAAAATTGCCGTAAAAAGAGTTAAAAGGAATCAACATTGCAAGGAGCAATTACCCAAGTCCTACCTTGGCTAGAGAGCACAAAATAGAGTATAGAAGTGGAGGTAACCCCCACCCTATGAGCTAGCTTTTGGGATTGAGTTAGGTCAAAACCTACATTTTAAAATAGTATCAGAACCTATTAGATCCATTAAACGAGTCACCTATCATGTAATATTATTTGTTAAACATAAGTAACATTATTTGTGTATGTTATTAATTAAATGTTGCAAAATGTTACATATTTAGTAGTATGTATGGCTGCAAATAGTTTCTTTATATTTTGTTCAACAAGGGCTAAATTTGTAGTAGGGTTGAATCCAATTTTTATTATACGCCAAGAGTTGTTTTGTTTTAAAAGCTCTAGGTCATGCAAAAGAGGAGACAAATTTGATAACTCATTCTTCTTAGCCTGCAAAAGTGGAAATTCAAGAAAACAAGATTTAACCAAATGTGCTCAGCAATGATCTTGAAATGAATGGATTGATATCCAAATTAAGTATACCCTCTAGCCTATTGATGGTTCTATTGTCAGATTTTATTACCAACACTCAATTTTCATATCCACAATACACCAAAAAACAGGGTGATATGGATAAAAGAATTTGATAGAATGAAGACATGAAGTACAATGTACATGGGAGAATGCAAGTTAACTAGCTATTGGTTTTGGTGCCTTTGTCATTAGAAATTAATACCAATTCTATTTTCTTTAGGGTGAAAAAAATTGAATGCAAAAATAACTACTAACTATTAAACAAACTAACAAACTATAAAACAATTTGAAAGAAAATAGTTGTAAGGATACGTGTTTGCTCCGACAATTTTAAATGTGGAATTCACATCTTTAATGACAATAGGCATTTGTGTCTATGGTTCAAATACTCCACCAAAATAACTCAACACTAGATTATTTTGCAATCTAGGATTTAAACTACGTTAGTCCTTAGAAGCTGAGACATATGTAACTAATAGAAATTGCACTTTTCAAAGTATATTATTAAAACTTATTTAGTAAGGTTTAAGATATAACTATATGGATAAATCAAACATATAATACATTAATCCTCAGAAGTTGAGACATATGTAATTAATAGAATTGGACTTTCAAATTATATTATTAAAACTTGTCTTGTAAGGTTAAGATATAACTATATAGATAAAGCAAACCTAGAAGGTAGAATGAAACTTTGGGGCCACACAAAAATTACTTGATGTTTTGTCCTCCCATCTATAATCCAAAAGCAGTGTTATGATGGACAACTTCATATGTATACTATTTGAATTTGATAGGATAAAAGTGGCTAATAAATCAATTGGGTATAATTGTCACACAAATGCAAATAACAAGTCCATAAGTATAATAACCAAGGCTATTTAAATAAAAGAAAAAGAAAGAAAAGTTAAATTTTCAAAATTCTGTCGCAAAAGCTTTAGTGACGGAATTAGTGACAGAATTAGCGACGGATTTAGCGACGAAAATGGTCATGGCGCTGTTAGCGTGAGATTGGCGCGAGTAACGCCACAGATTCTGCAAGTTGGCGCGATTAGCGCCAGAACGGTGCGGTTAGCGCCAGAACGGTGCGGTTAGCGCCACAGGTTCTGCCAGTTGGGGCAGTTAGCGCCAGAACGCCGCGGTTAGCGCCAGATTGGCACGGTTAGCGCCAAAAGTGCTCCATAAGGCCTTTTTTCATTGGAACTTGGTGCGGATGGCGCCATAGTGGCGCGGTTAGCGTCAGAACGCGACCTGGACCACTATATAAGGTCATTTTACGTGTTTTGAGGCCAAAACAGCCATCTTCTTCCTCCCTACTCCGTTTCCACCATTAAAGAGCATGGAAAGCTCCATATCTTCACCAAACTTCACCAAAACACTTCCATCCAAACATGAAAGTTGTAGGGAATCACCCTATGAGCTAGAATCCTTCATCACTTTTCCCTAAAAATCTTCAAACGGAGAGATCCCTTTCTCTAGGGAACTTCACAAAACTCGACTCGGCGGGGAAAGGAGGCGATTCTTGGACACCCAAGCTTGGGGAAGTGGTCCATTAGCCTTCCTTGTCATCTTAGAGGTAAGAAACTTGAGTTTTACCGTTTGATTTGTGAATTTGGCTTTGGGATGAATAGTGACCCTTTTGAGCTAGAGCTGGAATTAGGCTTGGGTCCTTTAGAAAAGTATGTTTAGAATGTTGTTATGATGAAGGATTAGCTTTCAAATGTTAGTTTCATGGACTTTGGTTTTTGGCTCTGAGAAATGCATGTGTAGGAAGAATGTTGGGTTATTTGATGATGGTATAACATGCATGAGCCTTGATATTTGCTTTTGTGTGCTTGAGAGGCTTTAGGAACGGTGATGTTGTGTGGAAGAAACCGTTCAAGCCATGTTATATAATCTTGACTTTTGGCCTGTACAGAGCTTTAAGCTCTTTGTTTTGGCTTGTACCGAGTCTGGTAGAGACTCTAGTGCCTTGGTTAGGCCGAGATAGACCGTTGAGGGTCTGAGTTGTCTAGTGAATTGATTAGCTCTGATAACCTTAAGATAGATGACTTAGAGGTTTATGCATTGTATGGTTGAATTGGTATCTGATTGAGCTTATATGCCTTGTATAGGGCGTGACACCGAGGGTGTCAGTGGCATAGACCACCGTTCAGAGATTGAACTGCAGAGCACGGCTTTGTCAGGTAAGTTCTTAGTTTCTTGGGAGTGTTTCCCACTGTTGTGTTCCACCATACTTCGAGGGAGTGATGGTTGCATTCATGATGCATGCATTAAATTGGTTATTGCTTTCTCATAATGATATGTATGCATGCTTTTATGCTTTGTATGTATGGTTACCTGTTGAATAGATCTTCTGGCCAGTTAGATAGATATGGACCTCCCTAGGAGAAGAGCGCACCTCCTAGTTTGGTTTGCTCACGTAAAGGGTGATGATGATCCCTTAAGACCAAGAGATAGGTGGTCCCGTCGCGGTTGAAGCCTATTCTCGAAGGTGCCATATACGTGCATCCATGCGTAAGGGGTAGCTCCCTATGGGATGATACGGGTGTGAGTTCCGGTCTCACACTGAGGACTGAGAGTCCTAATGCTGATGATGATGCATCTTTGGCGGCGTAGTTCCGCAGATATACATTAGAGTTAGACGATTGGCTATGTATTGTTATGAGGGCCGGGAAGCCATTGATTATGATGCCTTTGATGATGTGTGTCATGGAAGTGAGCCAGGGAGGAAGAGAAGCCTCCAAGAGCCCTGAGCTTACTGAGATGTGTATCTCACCCCGTGTGGGGATTATGTTTTTGCAGGAGACTCATCTGGCAGGGATGACGGTTCCCAGGGCAGAAGGCCCCAGTAGGGACAGCTGTTGCAGCATTTTGCGAGCTGGGAGGCTCATTTTGTTTATGTTGACATACCTTGTACCCCTATAGAGGGAAGATATATGCATGTGTGCATATATGGTGGTTATGTTATGTTTGGACATGGACTGTATATTTTGTATGCCCTTGTGTGAGGAAGTGATCTTGGAGATCAGAGCACTTGGTGCTTATTCTTTTGTATAGACACTGTGAGTGTCAGTTGATGTATATACATACCTTTGTTCACTTCCTGATATATCTGTAGAGATATTGTTTATGCTTCTGCCACTATTTATATTGTTTTGGGCCAATGAGGATGGATTATATTGTTGAGTATTAAAGTGTACCATACATAATGAATCATGAAATATGGTTTTTTTTTGTAAATCGTTTCCGCGGCTTTTTAATTAAAGTAATTATGCGCTTATCTGATTAAGTAATATATTAATACACCGGATGCATACGGGGTGTTACAATAAGCATAGACATAATAACAATACCATATTTGTCAACACTGTGTTGGAGATGGGAGATACAACCAGTACTCTCTTAAGAACATATCTAGCCTATTTGGCCATAACCACTAGTACTCTACCCTTCATGCCCAACGTTAGAGCAAGTAACACTATGACAACTATGCATAGTGGGAATAACTCCATGCATGAAAAAATAGATACAGCAAACATGCACATGCATAGACAATAATAGAAAACAACCTTAGCCATAATAAACCACCTAGCACTAATAATTACATGAAAGACTATACCCCTCTCTATATTCCTATCACAAATAAGAAGTTGTAATACATATGTGCAATTACAAATCATCATAATAACAATGTGATATAGATGTATATTTTATAATCTCTAGCAAAGCACTAAGTGGAGCAAGGTTCGTATAATTGAACTTCTCTCAATGTTTGTATACTTGTACTTATACACATGTAACAATCAATTAAGATGCTAGATATTTGTAAAATAAATATACTTTTTTACTTGGCCATGTAGGGTTGGTTGCAGTTTTTGAAGAATTGGTTTGATCATTTATTTAGTTGAGGCATTGGATTAATGGATCATTAGATGAACCAACAAATTATTGGTTGAACCGCATAAACTGGTGTAGATGACATAATAAATAAAGTTATGCATATATATATATATATATATATATATATATATATATTAATGGTGCTTTGTTCAGAGGACTAAAATAAAAGACTCCTTCATTTGAAAAATAAAAATATAATTAAGCCTATTTCATTTGTTAATAGAGAATAAAAAACAAGGGTGATTATTAAATAAATTATATTTTCAAATTTATAGAGGATGTATATTAATCATGTAATTCTAACTATTAAAAAAGTTAATTTACCATAACTAACAAGTTAGAACTCTTACCATATTTAATTAATCAAGGAAATCATAGTCGTTGAAGATGTTTATTGCCCATGTTTAGAATGAAGAATAGGGCAAAGCATAAAAGAGAGGGCAAAGAAATATAAGATATGGTCAACGAATTCCATCTGAGTAGATCTATAACGAAGGTCCATGAATGGGGTTCTGTTGCCTGACTCATGAATCTAGCATAAACAAAAAGAGCTCAAATTGTTTACAAACAAGGAAAGATGCCAACACAACAAAACGTAATTATAAAGTGTGGAGAAGGTCAGTCTTGGACCTCTAAGCCTAATAGTCTAATTGGTGATAACAAGAGGAGGTGATGGACTTTATCGTGTAGATTTCGTGTGATAGGAATATTAACAGATTTGAGAATAATGGTAACATGTAGATGGTAAAGCTTTGGAAGCCTTTATAAGGATCCAGCTGGACTAGCACAAAGAAATGTGAATTGTTCGATTTGATGTTATCAACGGCTCATAATTTTTTTTTGGTAATCTGTGTCTTTTTGAACCAACCAATAAGATGTCATTATACGGTATCCATTTTTTATTCGATGTGCATCCTTTCAATTCTAAATTGGATTGAGATGTGGATAACAACAAGAACAAAACTAACTCATTTAATGCACTCTTTTTATTTAGAATAAAT
Organism: Glycine tomentella; assembly: GCA_007407185.1. NCBI lineage: Eukaryota > Viridiplantae > Streptophyta > Magnoliopsida > Fabales > Fabaceae > Glycine > Glycine tomentella. The sequence goes on from PYAF01000941.1 coordinate 44,371, forward strand.
TATATTATACTACCTTCAGGTTTATTTTAATGACATCAAACTCCAAACTTATTTAAAATTTAGTCTTGCTAATTAGTGTCCTAAAGGAATTGCTTAAAGATTTAAAAGGAGAAAGTATTTATTTTGAAAATCATAAAAGAGCATAAAAAAGTCACCGATAACATAATTTTATGCTTCCCAAAAATACTTTCTCCTTTTAATTTTTTAACCACTGTCCTAAGGACATTGGTTAGCATTTAAATTTAAATATTACACTCCATTTCATTTGTGTAAACTCAAGAATACAATATTATAGAGTACTTTACACCCCATGCATTGAGATTTGTCTATACATCATGTCTTGAATATAAGAAAAAAATACTACTTTTACGCTTATTAATAAAGTTAGTTAAACATTTAATTGTGTCAATCTCATTTAAAAAATAACCTTTTACCTAAATTATCCTTCATTGGAAACACAACCTCAATTAAATAATAGGTATTTAGGGGATGATATCATTGAATAAGGTTAAATTAGTTGATATTTGCTTATGTTTGAGACCAAAAAATATGTGTTGTTTTCCCCCCATATATTTGAGACCGGATAAAGTACATAAAACCCTAAAAACTTCCTCCAATATTACACTCCAACCCATTTGAAGTACTTATCAAGAGATATTTTAACAACTGTTAATAAAATATAAGTAAACAGCATATACACTAATAATGTAAAGAATTTTTTCATTGTCATCCAATTACGAGTTGTCATATTTTATTGTAAGTTTGTGGCTTAATTATATAATTGGTTTCTTAATTATAATCAAAAGTTTAATTGAGTCCTTTAATTATTGAAAAATTCAATCAAATCTTTTAATTGTTTAAAACACTACAATTATGCCCTTTCTGTCAACTCCGTTAGTTTGATTTATAGAATTTCTTAGCAAACATTTTTACATGATGTAAAATGTTGTCCTTTTTATATCAGCTGCTTTGAAAATCAATGTAAAAATTTCTTGTTTTACATCATTTGTATTGACAATAGATATAAAAATATTAATTTCCATCAATTAAACTAATAGAACGGATGAAAATGGTACGATTGTAGTGCTTTTAGTAATTAAGAACCTGATTAAACTTTTTAATAATTGAGAGATCAAATTGAATTTTTAATTACAATTAAGGGACCAATTGTATAATTAAGCCTATGTTTGTTGACATTTACAATAATTTTATTAAAAGTCATACCAATGATGATTTTTGGTAATTTTCTTAAAATGTAAAACAAACAAAAAAGATAGAAGTGGTTTAGCAAGTCAATTTATTATCATGCATGGATAAAAAAGAAAGTCACACTAAAACTCAAAAGTTTAATTATTTTATTTATAAAAAATACTAATTAATTGATAGGATGTGACTTAGTTAACAACATACTAAACTTTCGAGGGAGTTAGGACCTAATTTTGATTTTTACAACATCCTTAGGAAGCGAAGATAACTTTAAGTGAGACTAAGAACACAAATCAAGGATTAGTTCATAACTAACCCAAAGGATCAAAGTTTGTAAGTATATATAACAATCCCACTTGGGATCCAAAAGTTCTAATTATGTATTCTTACCAAAATTTAAAATTAAAGGTAAAAAGAGATTGTGATGCAAACTATTTTAACATTTTTATTTTATTTTTACCTAATTAACTTGTTAACCTTAGTTAAAAAGAATATTATGTTAGGATTGTTAAAAATTATATATGTTATTAAGTTCATATAAATGAGTTGTATGTACTATTTACACAAGTTTGGAGTTTAGTGTCAATTAAATAAGCTTGAAGGTAGTCGAATGTAATTTACTCTAAAAAATTATGTTACCAAGTTGATACAAATAGGATGAAATATAATATTTCAATAATTTTGGAATTTGGAATCATTTAAATAAACTTCAAGATAGTGAACTAAATGGAATTTACTCTTGTATTTAATATGTGTTTATATTTCTACATTTTAATTCTTAATTATTAACCTTTAATTATTAATTAAATATTGATCTTATTAATGAATGCCTAAAAGTAAATTTTATTGATTAAATAATGTGTAAAAGTGATATGTATTAATTATTATGTAGGAGTGTTCAAATCCAAATCGATCAAAAAAAAAAATCGAAAACTACTTTAAAAAACTAGAAATCAAACCAAATCGATTTTTTTTGGATTTATTTGGTTGATTTTTTCTCAAACCGTTTGGTTCAGTCCGATTTGTGGTTTGTTTTTTTTTTTAACTGATCCAAACCAAACAAAACTGTAACACTTGTACTAAGACTTATATTACTTTAGTGTTACACATTTTATGTGTGTACCACTTGAGTTTCACAATGTTTTGTAGTGTTATGTATACAAAACTTATATAATGCATACTTCTTTCTTTTTCATATGACTTTTTGAAGATATGTTTGGTTTAACATAAATGAAATTTTGGAGATTTTTATTGTAGAAGGTTTAACATATTAATAAGTTTCGTAGATTGTAATCAACAATTTTTTTAATATAATTTTATTTAAAATATGAAAAGAAATTATATAAATTTTAATGAAATAATATTTTAGTAAAAATCTCAAAAATCGAACCAAATTGCAAAATATTAGTTTGGTTTGGTTCAGATTTTATTTGAAATGAAAACCAAACTAAACCAAATCACATGTTTTTTAAGTTTGGTTTGAGTTACTTTTTGATGAAAAACCAAACCAAACCAAATCGAGCCACGGACATCGCTATTATTATGTATGACAAATAAATAAGAATTTTTTACTATAACTTTTATATATAAAAAAAAAGGAAGCAAGTGGGGATAGTTTTGGAATATAAAAGGAATTAGGTGGGGTAGTTTGGGAAAAATAATTTGCAAAAATGATATTAAAAAACTAATAAGCTTGATTGGAATAAAAAATGGACGAAACATTAATATTCAATTTAATTATTAATTATGGATATAATTTTTTTTACTACAATTAATGAAATAAATTAATATATATATATATATATATATATATATGTGTGTGTGTCTTTTTTTAATTTAATTACTTTTTGCAATATATTTCATAAACAAAAATGAGTCAAAATTTTGGATTTCCTACTAAAAAATAATATATTGTATTATTGATGAAATGTATATTGCAATATATATTTATAAATGATTATATATGACTGTTATTAAATATATAACCGTAATCAATTACTATACAATATATTTCATAAACAATAATGAGTAAAAATTTGGATTTTCTACTTTAGAATAATATATTTTATTATTAATGAAAAGTATATTGTAATATACATTTATAAATTATTTTATAACTGTTATTAAATATGTAAGCGTAATCAATGAGAAATGTTTATAAGCAATTTATTAATTTTAAACTGTCTTTGTAAATATTAAATTATTATTTTAAAATCTAATAAATTCTCTTAAAAATAAATAAAAAGTGAAATTGATATAAAAAATATAAGTGCACAAATTGTGCTTCATAAGTAATTGACTCGTTCTTTTTCTCTTCCTCTTATTAATTTTTTATTAGTGTTATTAATGCTCTTTATGATAATAATTTATGGCTAACTACTCGTTAGTGCTATTAATTTTTCATGGTTAATTGAACTAATTTAATCAAATTTAACATTGATGGAGAATTTTGAATTACATTGATGCACTTTATTCTACAATTTGTGCACCTATTTAAAATATTTTTATGATAATAACTTATATAT
>PYAF01000941.1:56814-80068 GCA_007407185.1 Glycine tomentella
TTTTTTTAAAATTTATTAGCATAATATTTCTTTATTTATGTGACCTTCAATATTGATTTGTGATTTTAAATTGATAAGGAAATGTAACATAAGATTCAAATTTGAAACATGTTTGTTATTAAACATACTCCAACAATTTTTTTTCATTTTGTTAAACTTTAAAATATAGTTTGTCACATCCTGCATATAACATCCTATATTAATTATACATTATATTATTGTCAATATAATTACAATAAAATAATTTTAATTCATTTAACTTATTTCATCAATACTTTATTATCAACCTTACTATAGTGAACTATTTTATTTTTATTTTCTTTTATCATATATGTTTTGGACATGTGATGAATAATCGAATAGTTACGTATTTATTTCAAAAAATTTACAGTCATTTAGAAAGAAAAAAAAAAACTATGTTTATTTCATGACGAGGGACTTCTTTGAAGTGTTTTACTTTGAAATTATAATATGTTTATTTACAGTACATGCTTTGTTAATACAAATACATGTTATCTTACTTTTATTACATTGAGCACGAACATAGGAACTGTTTATCTTGCTTTGCTTATGGCATAGGAACGCGGAACAACAACGAGCACGAACATATGTTTTTTTCTGATAAAAGAAAAGGGAAAGAGAAATACGAATGAATCATGTGACTCATGTTTTTAAATTAATTGCTGTGAATCATCGGATTAAAACAAAATAAACGGTCAATATGAGGAGTAATTCCTTTCACTTACGCATGAAATAAGTGGATCCTCCTCACTATTTATATAAATAATGTATATGTACATTAATGAAATTAAATTTTAAAATATTTAGTATTATAATAAATATAACTATGTTAAAATTAAAGAAGATATTTAATTATTTTTTAATTGAGTCTTATAAAATATTAAACCTATTAAAATCTATTTTGATTTGTTCTTGCTCCAAGTTATAATAGTGATATTGTACTGGTCGAGACAAAGTCTTCCCAGAATTAAAACAACTAAATGTTTTAATAATAACAAATCACTATGAAGTAAAATCGAAGTGATTGAACTTAGTAATAATTGCTTTAAGTGTTCTTATTATGACATGACATATTCAAAAAACATAACAAATATGTGAAATATAAGCCTAAAAAATGGAAACTTTTCCATGACAGATTCTACAACAATTAAAGTGAAAGGTAGTCGTGATTTCCTGGTCAAAGTGTAGATTTCCATGTATATGATCAGAGACATGATGTTGAGAATATCAAGGAATAGATACTAGAAGTTAAATGACTTGAGGATCATTAGAAGTTGAATTGCAATTGAAATGTGAAGACAAACATGTCTCTTAGTCCAAAAGTCATAGGAACTAAAGGTAGACAAAAATGTCTAGTAAAATAGAACCAATAACCTACTAGAAGAGAGATTGCTATGCAATAATAACACTTTTCTATAAGACTTACTGCTGAAACAATCTCTATAATTCTTCCCATGATTCAAAATTTGAATTCATAAGGCAACCACTAAGATCATAGCTAACATCAATGGATCTATCTCAACGAATCCTTCAACAACTATAAGCTTCAAGTTGACTGACAGTGGAGCAAAAGGAAAGATGAAGTAGACAACCCATTCAAGTTGTATGATAGAGGTTGAATATGTAGAATAGCTACCTGTAGGAACGTGGACAAGTCGTGGAATTTATATATATATATATATATATATATATATATATATATATATATATATATAAACTTAATCGTACACATATCATTTTATTATAAATTAAATGTTCAACATAAGGAATTACATGATTAAAAATATAGACTAAGTAAAAATATAATCATTCTTGCTAACTCATGAGCAACCAAATTCACTTGTCTATTTGTAAATCCTATGGCAAAAGGATTGATGATGGAAAAAAATACTTCTACACTCAACTAAAAATCACAATTCTGACATATCAGAATAATGTTTTCCAACTTTATCCGCCACACATTTGCTCTCATCTTAGAAAATAACATTATCAAAAACCCAATGATTCTACAAATTTATTTATATATGTAGATATTGATATATCACACTATTTTGTTCTACTTAATAACACATGACAAATTATAAAAAAATGTCAACGGAAATGAACACTTTAAATTAAGGTTTAAATAATTTTATTTCTCTTATTTTTTATGATATATAATTTTAGTTCCTTTATTTTTAAATAGAGAAATTTCAGTTATGTTCAACAAAATTAGTTACAATGTTAACTTAAAATTGAAAAACTAACGTATTAAATCTTAAGTGTTTGATAAAATTATTTGTTAAAGTAGATAAAAATGTAAAATGGAAAAAATGCACATATTTATATGATAATTTTATAAAAATTTCAATTTCATTTATAGATAAATCATTTTCATTACAGTTTCAATTATTATATTTTTCATATTATATATTCTACTATTAATCTTAAAATGTTTTTAATCAAGTTTAAAATAAAATAAAAAATACATTTAAGTAGAAAATATATTGTTATTATGTTATATAGCATAATTAAAATAAATCATATAATATAAAATTATTGAAAATAATAGAAAATTAGAATAAAATAAATCTAACATTTATTATTGTAAATTTCATGAAGTATATGTTGAAATAATAAATTAAATATTATCATAAAACAATGGTAAAAATAAAATAGTTTATTGATATAAAAAAATGAGTAGGTGGAATGAGTGAAAAAAATAACAAATTCATGTTTTATTTTAAAAGGGTAATAAAATATTATAGAACAATTGTAAGACCTACAATGTTATATGGAGCTGAATGTTGACTAGCACATAGGCAACATGAACATAAAATATGGGTAGCAGAAATGAGGATGTTAATGTGGATGTGTGGTTATATGGAAATGAATAAGATAAGAAATGAAGATATTCGATGAAAAATAGCAGTAGTACCGTTGAGTAAAAAGATGAGGGAGCATAGATTGAGATGGTTTGAACATGTAATGAGATGACCCCTGGCTGCTCCCATAAGAGCAAGAGTCTGTTATTAAGAGCTATGCACAAAGAGAGGTAGAGATAGATCGAAACTTAGCTGGGAAAAGGTAATTAAACAATACTTAATGAAGTGAGATATAGATTGACGGAATGTGTGTCTTAGGATGGAATGGAGAAAAACTATAAGTTCGGTGGAGGGTTAGACCCATTATTATCTCTATGTTCCAGACGATCCCTTTTTAGTTCTTTTCCTTTTTATTTTTTCCCTCCTTCTTTCACCTTCTTTTCTTTTATATTCTTTTCTTTTGTCCTATTCCCCCTTTTTTATTATCTTCTTTTTTTTTCTTCAACTTCCTCATATTTATCATTGGATTCATCTACCATCGATCCCAATTAACTTGAGTTAAATGTGCTGTTAATGTTGATTAAAAGTCATAGAAAGATCAATTTAATTTGACATAATTGTCTTCAATTTTTTTTTTGACATAATTACTTAAAATGATCACAATAAAACTTTTTAAAATTAAAAAAAAATCAAATTAAAACAGAAAATAAAATAAATCAACATTTTTTGGATGTTATAAGAATTCAAATTGAGTCCCTTATTTGATTGTCTTACAGACCAAAAATGTCAGTAAAATAAATTGACATAATTTAGGCATCACTGCATAAAAGGTGATAAGAAGGTCTAATATAATTGATAGATGATATGAGTTTCTTAAGTATATTTATAGAGACTCGATTCTTGATTGTGCGTATACAAAATCTTCTTCGATCATCTTTACACTTTCAGGATTAATCTCCTGACTTTGGATTGTGAGGATATCTTGCTTCTAGAAGAAAAAGAGGTTATACTTCATTTAATAAATAATCCATCGTAAAAAAAAATGATAAATTGTATGGAAAAAGAGTGCATGGAGAAGTAGATAAAAAAAGTGCCTGGGAAATATCTTCTTGTCATTTCTTAACTGTATATATAACCTACAAATCTTATTTATTTAGCACTCACTCCCGTAAGTGTTACACCTCCAACACAATTCACAACCAAAGAGTGAATCTCACACCTAAACTTATATTCCATGGAAAACCAAAACCCTTCAACTCCAATCTCAAACCATGAAACAACCCAAACCACTCCAACCACACGTTTCTCATTCAAAGTGATCTTACAGAAAGTGAAAATCAACTTGGTTTTACGTTCAAAATGGGGTGAACTCAACGGTGCCATGGGTGACCTTGGCACCTTCATACCAATAACCCTATCCCTCACACTTTCAAGGGACCTTAACCTTGGCACCACATTGATCTTCACAGGCATCTACAACATCATCACTGGTGCAATTTATGGGGTCCCTATGCCTGTCCAGCCCATGAAATCCATCGCTGCCGAGGCCTTATCGGACTCCGCCTTCGGCGTGGCGGAGATCATGGCGGCCGGTATCTTAACCGGCGTGGTTTTGTTTCTTTTGGGTGTTACAAGGTTGATGCAGCTTGTGTACACGTTGATTCCTTTGTGTGTTGTGAGGGGAATTCAACTAGCACAAGGTTTGTCTTTTGCTTTCACAGCTGTTAAGTGTGTGAGGAAAATTCATGACTTGCCAAAGTCTAAGGCTTTGGGTGATAGGCATTGGTTTGGGCTTGATGGGTTGGTTTTGGCCATAGTTTGTTTATGTTTTATTGTTATTGTGAGTGGTGCGGGTGAGAAGGATCAATGTGATGGTGAAAGTGAAAGTTTGGGTAAGAGGGTTGAGGAAGCAAGAAACATGAGAAAAAATAGAGTGAGGAGGCTTGTTTTCTCACTACCTTCTGCTTTCATTGTTTTTATGTTGGGTGTTGGTTTGGCCTTTATAAGAAGGCCTAAGGTGGTGCATGAAGTAAAGTTTGGACCTTCCTCTATGGAAGTGGTGAAGTTCTCTAAGCATGCATGGAAGAAAGGTTTTGTGAAGGGCACAATTCCTCAGCTCCCATTGTCAATTCTGAACTCAGTGATAGCTGTTTGCAAGTTGTCAAAGGATTTGTTCCCAGAGAGGGAATTTTCTGCCACTTCACTTTCAGTGAGTGTAGGGTTGATGAATATGGTTGGTAGTTGGTTTGGTGCAATGCCATGTTGCCATGGTGCTGGTGGACTTGCAGGGCAATACAAATTTGGTGGAAGGAGTGGTGGGTGTGTGGCACTTCTTGGTGTTGCCAAATTGGTGTTGGGTTTGGTGTTGGGAACTTCTTTGGCACACATTTTAAGGCAGTTTCCAGTGGGGATCTTGGGGGTGTTACTACTGTTTGCTGGAATTGAATTGGCCATTTGCTGTAGGGACATTAGTACCAAAGAAGATTCCTTTGTGATGCTTGTTTGCTCTGCTTTTTCTCTTGTGGGATCAAGTGCAGCTCTTGGCTTTTTGTGTGGAATGGCTGTTTATGTGCTTATTAAGCTAAGGAGTTGGACAATTAATGATAAACCATTTTCTACCATATGGGAGCATAAAAGCTCCGAGCAACTCTGAAGAAATTAAAAATTAAAGGAGTTGTATTTTATAGGAAAAGTATTTATGGACACCTATGTGCTATTATATATACACCTGAGAGAGATAAAAGAGAGAAAGACAATGATATTATTATGTGACATGGTGAGAGACATAAAGATAAATTATGGGTGTTGGTTAGGTGTTTAAAAATGTAAGTGTTTATGTATTATTATTTGCTTTTTGTTGTTTTTTATTATGTTGTTTTTCCGGTGTAACGACTAAATAAATAAATCAGCAAGGATGAGTTTCAAGAATGATGTTATTCTAAAGTATGTTTTTTGTTAGATTTTTAAAAAATTTCTTCTGCTCTGCCATGAAGCTAAATGAGGTTTTGTTAGGGGACTTGATGCTGTATAGTGAATTAGCAGGAACTTAAAGAAGTTACGGGGTTTTTCTCCTTGTCCATGAGTGCAAATCATGTATGTAACGCTTAATTACAATTTACTATATAAAAGAAGTTGCTTCAGTTACAGAATCTGTTTCAAGAATTCTTTGTTGGATGGAGAATGGACATTTTATCAATGCCAATGGAAGAATTTTTATTTGCTTTCATGATAAAAGAAAAAACAACAACAAAATGAATATAAAATTCCAATTTGAGCTAATGCGATCACCTTTTCGAATAAAATTGAAGAATGAATGCTCGAATATATAGAATTTGTATTTTGAAAAGGCTTGCAAATTAATTAGCATTAACTTTGGGGCAAGGTGCCGTTCCAACTTTTGAAATTCGCCCCATAACCATAAGGAATTAACCACTATCAGTAGTGTTATTTTCTTTATATTTCACCTTTCCACTTGTTTGCTTCAACTTTCAATTCTAAATTATTGTCAAAGCTAACTAAAAGTTTTTTTTTTTCATGTTATTGGTTGTCAGTGATCAAGAGAAGATCAGGGTAAACAATTTTTTTCCACACGTCAATTCTCTCACCAAAATAACCCTCTAACGTGTTGAGCTAGTGCTGATGAAGAATAAGAATAGATAAAAATTTCATGATAAGACTAGCAATGGAATATGTTATGAATGAATATAATCGTTTTAAAAAATAAGGATGGCTTATCTTCCACTTAGCTAGATTACCGTAGAGTTCTGTTCATCCACTTCTTTATGCCCAAAGTTGCAAATATAAAATTATTAACAACAAACACTAATATATATATATATATATATATATATATATATATATATATGATCTTTAACAACATATTATTGTTTTATCTAATATTGTTAAAAATCTTCAAAAACATTTAAAAAATATCATAAAATATGAATAAATATTATTAATATGTTTTCGTTACATTTTATCAAATGTTGTATAATATACATAATATTTGATAAAATGTTGCAAAAATATATTAATAATATTTATTTATATTTAAAGACATTTTTAAATGTTAATAAAAAAATTAATAATATTTTTATTAAGTGTTAAGGAAAAAAATATTGCTTAAGATTATATGATAGTAAAAAAAGGGTAAGAATATCCCAAAATGCGTTCAACCATGTTTCATTAGAATTTAGAAATCAGTAACGATCAATGTACAGTTAGGAATTCTCTACCTAGCGTCAAAGAGATGATAATAAATAGGACTTAGATAACTACAGTACCCGGTTTCAACTAATGATTTAAGAAAATTTCTGTACCTGTACCCAAGTGTGGGTAATAATACTCGTGTGTGTGTGTTTTTGTTTTTGGTATCTAAATGTTAATACTCTTATTTGTTATCTGCAGTTTAGTTAATTGTGAATAATCGATAAATAAAATATTGATTAAAAATACAATAATAATTAAAGTAAAATCTCACTCAAGGATCTTTGTAAACATAATAAATATGAAAAATGAGAAAATAAGCAAATAAGAGTATTCAGATCCTCTGCAATTAAAAAGTAATTCATGGGATGGCAGTTTAATTAATTTTATCACCGCACACTCTTCATTATTAGTTAAACAAAATATTAATAAAAATAAATAAAAAAGTGAGTGGTAAAAAGTTAAACTGCACTCCTTGTTATTTTTGAATTGCAGGATCAATATCCCAAATAAGAAAGGTGATATTTGTTTTTAAATTAAGAAACACAATCTATTTCTAAGAAAATAAATATCATGATTTATCTCTATAAAGAATAAAATATTTTTTTGTCAATTAAAAAATGTGATTTATCTCTTACAAATAAAGAATATTATTATTATTATTATTATTATTATTATTATTATTATTATTATTATTATTATTATTATTATTATTATTATTATTATTATATCTCGATCTTAACAAATAAAGAACATGATTATTTTAATGGATTAAGGAATCTGATCTATCTCGTATTATTATTTGTTTGAAATAGCTTTTGGTGGGTACTTGTATTTTGACAAATTTATAACTATTTTTAAAAACAACTTGTAATTATGAAATTAGTTCAAAAAATAATATAGTTCAGAATGAATAACTGTTATAAGTTCAATGAAAGTTCAAATAGTTTCTAAAAAAAGGTTCTTAATTATCAACTTAGAGCTTTATTTCAAAATGATTGTTCAGTTTCCAGGTTTAATTAAAAAGACTCACTTGTTAGTTCTTTTTAAAAAGAGTGTTCAAGCTTAATAAGTTTGAAAACACTTATATGACTTAGCAATCAAAACCAGTACATAGTAAAGAGGAAATGAGAAGAAGATAATACAGGAAGATTTTTATACTGGTTTTATAATAACATTGACTAAATAAATAAAAGAAATAAAGAAAGAGAAGTTTTAATTTATAAAATTCTGTCACAAAAGTATTAGTAACGAAATTAGCGACAGAATTAGCGACAGCTAGAGTCTGGCGCTGGTAGCATGAAATTCAAGCTGATAGCGTGACAGTGGCGCTGGTAGCGTGAGATTGGCGCTGGTAGCGTGAGATGGCAGCAGAAGGCCATTTCTCACTGGAATCTGGCGCCAGTAGCGCTAGACTGGCGCCATCAGCGCCAGATGCACTGGGAACTAGCATCAGAAGTGCTCCAGGGAGCCAATTTTCTCTGGAATGTGGCGCCGGTAGCGTCAGAGTGGCGTCATCAGTGCGGGACCTCTGACAGGGTCACTATAAAAAAGTTTATTTACGCGATTTTTGGCCAAATCCCTTTCTTCTTCTTCCTCCCAACTGCTTTCCACCATTGTTGAAGGGCCAAGCTTCATACCACCTTCATTGTTGACCAAAACACTTCCCTTCAAACATGAAACTTGTAGGGAACCACCCTATGAGCTAGAATCCTTCACCACTCTTCCCTAAAAACCTTCAAACGGAGAGATTCCTTTCTCTAGGGAACTTCACAAAACTCGAGCTCGGCGGGGAAAAGAGGCGATTCTCGGACATGCAAGCTTGGAAAGGTCGTCCACTAGCCTTCTTTGTCGTCTTAGAGGTAAGAAACTCGAGTTTTACCGTTTGATTTGTGAATTTGTCTTTGGGATGAATAGTGACCCTTTTGAGCTAGAGCTGGAATTAGGCTTGGGTTCTTTAGAAAAGTATATTTAGGGAGTTGTTGTGATGAAGGATTAGCTTTGATATGTTAGTTTCATGGACTTTGATTCTTGGCTCTGAGAAATGCATGTGTAGGTAGTTTGTTGGTCAATTGGTGATTGTTGAACATGCATGAGCCTTGTTACTGGTGCTATATGTGCTCAGGGAGCTATATAAACGGTGTTTTTGTGTTGAAAAAACCGTGTAGCCATATTGTTCATTGTTGAACTTTGGGCTTGTATAGCTTTGATTTGGTTAATTCTATAACCTTAAGATAGAGGACATAAAGGTTTATATGGAAAGGAATGATGCTTCCTTTCATTGTGACGGTTGAAAATCGTGTTATATGCTTGTGCCTTGTGAGGTTGAATTGGTTTTGATTGTGCTTGTGTGCCTTTGTATAGGGTGTGACACCGAGGGTGTCAGTGGCGTAGACCACCGTTCAGGAATTGAACCGCAGAGCACGGCTTTGCCAGGTAAGTTCTTGGTTTCTTGGGAGTGTTTCCCACTACTGTGTTCCACCATACTCCGAGGGAGTGATGGTTGCATTCATGATGCATGTGCATTGAAATGGTTGTTGCATTCCTCATGATGATATATATGCATGATTCTATGCCTTGTGTGGATGATAACCTGTTGAATAGATCTTCTGGCTAGTTAGATAGATATGGACCTCCCTAGGAGAAGAGCGCACCTCCTAGTTTGGTTTGCTCATGTAAAGGGAGATGATGATCCCTTAAGACCAAGAGATAGGTGGTCCCGTTGCGGTTGAAGTCTATTCTCGGAGGTGTCATATACTTGCATCTATGCGTAAGGGGTAGCTCTCAATGGGATGGCACGAGTGTGAGTTCCGGTCCCACACTGAGGACTGAGAGTCCTGATGCTGATGATGATGCATCTTTGGCGGCGTAGTTCCACAGATATACATTAGAGCTAGATGATTGGCTATTTATTTGTTGTGAGGGCCAGGTGGCCGGTTGATTGTGATGCCTTTCATGCTGTGTATCATGGAAGTGAGCCAGGGTGGAGGAGATGCCTCCAAGGACCCTGAGCTTACTGAGATGTGTATCTTACCCCGGGTGGGGATTATGTTTTGCAGGTGATTCATCTGGCAGAGATGATAGGTCTTAGGGCGGAAAGCCCCAGTAGAGACAGATTCTGCATAGCTGTTGGACAGGCTTTAGAGCTTGGTGGCTCAGTTGTTTATGATATTGTTTTGTACCCCTACGAGGGAAGATGTGTGTGTGTGCACACATCTTTTGGATATGTTTTGTACATGGACTTTATGTGGTTTTTATGCCCTCGTGTGAGGATGAAACTTTTGAGGTTGTAGCACGTGGTGCTTATTGTTTTGTATAACCACAGGTGTGGTCCTGAGAGCTTGATGTATATATGTACATGACTGGTTGAGTTATGTAATTTTATTCCTCCTGTTATATCTGTTGAATATTGTTGTGATCTGCCTTTCTTTTGTTATCTGGATCGAAAGGAGCTAGTTATGCTTTGTGGTCTTATGTATTATACACAATGAATAAGGAAATATGGTTTAAAAATGAAATCGCTTCCGCGGCTTTTAATTAAAGTAATTATGTGCTTATTTGATTAAGTAATATGTTAATACACCGGATGCATACGGGGTGTTACAGATTCACTCCTGAAATACATGTAAGACACTAGAAAGAGGATTTAATAGTGTTAGATAAAACTTAAAGCTTTTTCGCAAGATGGAGATTTTCACAAAGCAAACTTGATCAAAAGTTCAAAATGGATTCTCTACATAGGAGCGTCCAACAACATAAAAACAAATTTTCTCAAGAGATATTTTTAACAACTTGTGTGTCCAATAGTGAAATAGAAGCAACTGAAATAAACAAGTTACAATATAAGCAAGAGAAAAAAATACAAGATTTATACTAGTTCACTCAAACTCTTGAGCTACATTCAATTCTCCTTCAAATCTTTGAGTGTTGTGCTTCATACACCATCATGTTTTCTCCTACACCATTTAAAATTTTTTAATACCCAAAATGCCCTTAATGAATGAAAAAAATATATAACTGTTAAGGCAAAATAAACGAGTTGTGGTTGTGGGAACGCGGAGTGTGCTTGTTTTGTTTTCACCATGTTTGAGGTGGGCATTGCTGGGAATCGCAATTAGTGAGCTTTTTGTTGTGCATTTGGAGATATTTTGGAGGTGTGCGAGCTGCAATTGGAGGTTATTTTGGTTTGTTGTCGTCGGAGAGAAAGCACGGAGGTTGCCGTTGCAGGTGGGTTTTTTTTTTGGCCGTACGGATTTGGTAATCCGTAAGTATTTAACGGATTGAGTAATCCGTAAGGGAGGGGTGCAATGGTGCATGACCATACGGATTGGCTAATCCGTATGAGTCATACGGATTGTGTAATTCGTATGAGTCATATGGATTACCCAATCCGTCTGCACAATACAGATTAGTTAATCCGTGAAAACAAAAAAAATTTAAAAAAACAAAAAAGTAAAATTTAATTTGAAAATAATGACATTAAATATAAATAAGGACATATTAATTATAAGCAATATTTAAAAACATGTATGTGTTAACTGTTTAATGAATATGATTTTTGTGTTAATTTGAACATTAGTAAATGTTATTATTATTTAGTGTGTATGTGTTTTTACATGGTATGTTAAATTGTTTTTTCTTTTGTTAGAATGGAGAACGATGAGTGGATGTCCGAGAGTATAATGGCTGAAGATATTTATATGAATGAAGACATTGGACCAGACGCTGATGACTTTGAAGACAATGATTGTTTTATTGACTGTTCTGCAGCGTTCGAAACAAATGAGGTGATTATGTGGATTTTAATGTAGTTAAAGAATAGGAATGTAGTTAAAGTTGTTAAATGATTATATTTGAAACATTAAATATCAATTATCCTATTGTGTAGGTGTTTGAATCGCATGATGCCGTATTGAAGTGGGCTCGTACCATTGCGTTTGAGAATGGTTTTGTGGCGGTTATAATGAGGAGTGACACCAAAACTGGAAAAATAGGAAGAACGTCATTTATGTTAATTGGTATGTGAAAGAAGTGGAAAGTATAGAGCATGGAAAAAAGGTTTCATACCTTCAACCACTAGCAGTAGAAAATGCGAGTGTCCTTTTAAGCTGCGGGCCAAACCAATCATAGGAGGTGAAGGGTGGATGGTGAAGCTAATATGTAGTAATCATAATCATGCGAGTGTCCTCACCTCCTCAAGCATCTCCTGATTAGCCTTCATCAAGGCCTCATTCATCTCTTGGTTTGCAGCCATCTCACGCTGCATAGCCTCCTGCATCTGCCTATTTGCAGCCAACTCATGCTGCATGGCTGCCAACGCAGCCGCCACTGGATCGGGCTTAGCATTTGTCGCCCCACTGTTGTTTCTGGATCTCGTCATGACACTACACATGCACACCAAACAGTGAGTTGATCGGGCCCACAACTAGTGTCCACACATGCAATAGTCATGTCAAACTCAAACAACAGTCAGAAGCAACAAAAACAACACACAACACCATAAATAATGCTTCCATCAAGAAACCGCTCTGATACCATAAAATGTAACACCCCGTGTGCACCCGGTGTATTATCATTATGATTATATCAGATTAGCGCTTAATTACAATAATTAAAACCCTTACGGAAGCATAATCGAAAACCATATTTCTTGATTACATTATGTATGGAATATCAACATCTCCTTACAAAGCAACACAAGCCCCTGCTGATCTAGATCACAACACATAACCATAGGCAGATGTATACAAATATCTCAACTTGGATATAAACAGGAGGAAACATCATTACATAACATAAGCTGGTTATGTACAAATACATCATCTGACACTCGAAGTGTCTATACAAAAGAATAAGCATCTGAGTGCTTTCTGATCTCAGAGATCTTTCCTCACACGAGGGCATATACAATATACATATCAAAAGACTACATGTGTGCACCACACATCTTCCCTCTACAGGGGTACAATACATCAACAAAAAAATATATCACAGAGCCTCCCAGCTCTCCCTGCTGCCACACGGCCAAGCAGATCCTGTCTCTACTGGAGCCTCCCGCCCTGAGACCGCTCCTCTCTGTCAGAAGAGTCACCTGAAACAACATAAGCCCCACACGGGGTGAGATAAACATCTCAGTAAGCTCAGGGTCCTTGGAGGCATCTCCTCCACCCTGGCTCACTTTCCATGACACAAGTCATCAGGCATCACAAACATACTGGCCTCCCGGCCCTCATAATAATACAAGCAAGTCATCTAGCTCTAATGTAAGGTGGATCCAATGAACATCAAACCTCAGTGTGAAACCGGAATTCACACCCGTGCCATCCCATTGGGAGCTACCCCTTACGCATGGACGCACGTATATGGTACCTCCGAGAATAGGCAATCAACCGCAGCGGGACACACCTATCTCTTGTCTTAAGGGATCATCATCACCCTGGGATCTCATCAACCATGAGCAAACCAAACTAGGAGGTGCGCTCTACTCCTAGGGAGGTCCATATCTATCTAACTGGCCAGAAGATCTATCAACAGGTATCATATACGTACAAGCATAGATACAAGCATACATATCATTATGAGTAATGCAACAACCATCAATGCATGCACCATGAATGCAACCATCACTCCCTCAGAGTATGGTGGAACACAGCAAGTGGGAAACATCCCCAAGGGACCAAGAACTTACCTGGCAACGCCGAGCTCTGCAGTTCTTCCCTTGCTCTGTGGCCTACGCCACTAACACCTGCGGTGTCACGCCCTATACAAGGCATAAGCATATATCAATTATCCAGCATTCACACAAGCACAAGCATATAACACGGTTCTCAACCGTCTCAATGAAAGGAACCTCGGTCCTTCCCAAAACCACTAAGTCATCTAACTTAAGGTTTATCAGAGTCCAACCAATTATTTACCACATATAGACCCTCAGTGAAAGGGTCAGCCAAACAGCGGTCCACTTTGTACATTTGCTGAGGCAGACCAATCGGGCATTTTAGAAAAGGGAAGGTCTAGCTTGGCCTAGCCAAAGCACTAGTGTCTTCACAAGACATCGGTAAAAGCCGACACAAAGAGCTCAAAGCTCACCACAGCCCAATTCCTCAGAATTCACATAGGGCTTGAACGGTCCATATCACACACATAAGGCACCGTTCACATGGCCTCTCAGGCACATTAAAACCACCTACCAAGGCTCTTGCATGTCACAACATAGCCAAACAACTCAGCATATAACCATACATGCATTAAATAGAGCCAAGAATCAAAGTTCACCAAACTAATATTTGAGAGCTAATCCTTCATCCTCACAACATTCTAAACACATGTTTCTAAAGGACCCAAGGCTAATACTAGCTCTATCACAAGTGGGTCACTATTCACCCAAAACCCCAACTCACAAATCAAGCGGTAAATCTCGAGTTTCTTACCTCAAAGATGACAAGGAAGGCCCAAGGACGACTCCCCTAAGCACGGGTATCTACGAATCGCCATCGTTCCTCGCCGAACTCGAGTTCTATGAACTTCCCTTGAGAAAGGGATTCTTTGATTTGGGGGTTTTTAAGGAGAATTGATGAAGGATTCAAGCTCACCAAGTGTTCTCCAACAAGATTGGTGTTTAAAGGAAGTGATTTGGTGAACAAACTAAGGTTTAAGAAGCTTGGGAGCTCATCAATGGAGGTAGGGCGCTGGAGGAAGAAGAAAGGGAGATTTTTCCCTTCAAAACGCGAAAATGGCCTTTTATAGGCCCTCAGCCCGAGCTCCCACGCTACCAGCGTGACACACCAGTGGAAAATGGCTTTCTGAAGCACTTCCCACGCTATCAGCGTGGCTCCCACGCTAATGGCGTGGCTCACCAGCAAGCCAATTTTTTTTTTTTTAAACTAGGTTATTATAAGGGCGATGGTCAAACCAAAAAATATCCTCCTACATTGAAGGAGCACAATGCAGATAATGTAACAAGTTTGAAACAAATTTACAATGCAAGATATGCATATCGGACACGTACAAGAGGTGCTAATACTGAAATGCAACAGCTAATGAAACTTCTTGAACGCGACATGTATATTCATTGGCATCGATTGAAGGATGAAAGTTTTGTACGTGACTTGTTTTGGGCACATCCAGGTGCAGTGCAACTGAGCAATGCATATCATATGGTGTTCTTGATAGACAGTACCTATAAAACAAACATGTATACATTTCCTTTGCTAGACATTGTTGGTGTAACACCAACTGGCATGACATTTTCAGCTGCATTTGCCTATGTAGAGGCTGAACGTATAAATAATCTTGTCTGGGCTCTTGAATGGTTTAGAGGCCGTTTTTATAAGATTGAATTTTTTCCAAAGGTGATTGTTACAGATAGGGATTCAGCATTGATGAGTGCTGTCAAAACTGTTTTTCCAGAGGCCACAAATTTATTGTGTCAGTTTCACATTGACAAAAATGTTAAGGCCAAATGTAAAACCTATGTTAGGTAGAATAATGCATAGGACTATATTATGGAAGCATGGGGAAGTCTACTTGATTGTGTTACTGAGAAGCAGTATGATGATACCCTTATGCAATTTGAAGTTGCATGTGCACCGTGGCCTACTTTTGTTGATTATGTTAAGGACACTTGGCTTAATCCCCACAAAGAGAAATTTGTGACTGCATGGGCTAATAAAGTTATGCATTTTGGGAATACAACAACAAATAGGTAAGTGTGTTATTTGACATTGTTCAATCTGGCATTTGTTTATGTTTATTGGCTTGCAAAATAATTTTTTGTTTGTCATACAAAACAGGGTTGAGTCTGCTCATTGGACCTTAAAAAGGCTTTTGCATAATAGTGTTGGAGACTTATGCACTGTTTGGGATGCCATGAACAATATGATCACCTTGCAACATACTGAGATCAAGGCATCTTTAGAGAAAAGCACACATGTGGTAGGACATGTTTTTAAAGTAACTTTATACAAGAAACTTGTTGGCATGGTGTCCAGGTACGCGTTAAATCAGATTGCTGCTGAGTATGAGCGAGTCCATTATGCAGGAAAAAATCCTTCTCGTTGTGGGTGTGTTATGAGGACAACGCCTGGTTTGCCTTGTGCATGTGAGATAGCGAAATATACACTTGGGAGCATTCCGATTGACACTGTTCATACTTTTTGGCGGAGACTAAACTTTTCAGATGAAGGTATGAATGAATCTGAAGTCACCATCACTAAAGAGTGGGAAGTCATATCTACCCGGTTTGAAAAACTTGATTTGTGTGGGAAAATGACACTGAAGACTAAGCTTAAAGAAATCACGTACCTTGATTCAAATTCGATGTGCCCTCCCCCTGATAAGGTAAAAACTAAAGGTGTCCCAAAGAAGAAAATGACAAAGCACGAAAGGTCAATGAGAAGGGACCCGTCTTACTTTGAGTATGTAGACGAGTTACATTCCGTGCAGAATAGTTGCCCTACTCCAAAAGAATCCATTTCGGAATCTGATGTTATGCAGCAACACAGGATGGTTCCAATGTTAGATCAGTTTCATCCATTTATGCAGAAGTTTATCCAGAATATCATCGATGTCAAAGCGGATGGTAATTGTGGATATCGTGTCATTGCTGCCTTATTAGGTTATGGTGAAGAATCTTGGTCTTTGGTACGCAATCATTTGCTCAAAGAGATTGCAGAATGGACTGATGGATATATATATCCTTGTTCGGCGGGATACATAGATTTGAAAGCTTGAAGCGGTCCCTTTTGGTTGATGGATTGTCTAAGGTAAAACAACATTCGATGTCAATTTCGTATGCCTTTACTACCAAATGCATAGGATCTTTAATGTATTTCATTAACTGTATATTTACAGGTAACTATGGATAAATGGATTGATATTACAGATATGGATCATGTTATTGCATCAAGATATAACGTGATTCTAGTCTGTCTTTCACTTAAACAAAGTATGACATTCTTCCCTCTAAGAAGTCAACCTCCGAGGGATCTGCAGGTTCATCGCATACTATGCATAGGTCATGTTTTTGGTAACCACTTTGTTCAGGTATGATTGACACTGTTTGCCTTCATTTGTTGTTACTTTAATTACGTTCAACCTAGCTAATTTTAATATGATATAAATTGCAAATAGGTATTTTTACGAGAGAATTGTCCGTTGCCATGCACGGCCTTGTTGTGGGCTACTCATTGTACCATGGAAGCTCAATCGTGGCCTAGTTATTATATTGGGCGTATGCAAATGTATACAAAATGTATGAAAGTACGCACACAACACGTTGACTTAGGAGATGCTTAGACAATTTCTGGATAATGAAAGTTCTATTTAATTTCATAAAAGTTCAAATATTTAAATATTACAATTCATATGCATCAATAAATGTCCAACAACAAACTACTGAATAATATAAACAAAGATCATAGTCGCCTGCGCTGTGTCTGTCTAGGCCGTGTAGTGCGCGTATACACTAAGCCGTCACCTGTGACACCTCGAGCAACACGCAACAATTGCTCGACCATAGAGTATCCATCAGTGCCCTCTATGACCATCCCAGAGTCAATCATATGTTGAACCCCTCAGCCATGCGTTCGCAAGCAACTGAAATAAGCACATATATTATTATTTAAATGTTACTATATCATTAGACGGGTTCCATATTGCATATACAATAAAAAGTTTAATTTACTACCACTGCATGTGCATGGGTATGCCCTGTCGAAGAAATAGTAGACTTTAAGCTTGTTGCAACATCGTCATGAGGCTGATGCACCGGGGGAGCCACTGGTACTGCTGTAGTAGTTGCCTCTAAACAAAAACGTGAACGAGCAGCCTCATACTGTGCATGACTCATGACTGGATGTGACACACGATAAAACCACTCCATATAGCTAGCAACATGTTGACCTGGATGATCAACCAAGTCCCCAGTCGCAACAACGTAATCAGTGAAGTGCATCCATCTGTCGTCCACATCCGCTGCAGAAGGCATGTCGCGGAAAGGTACCTCTGGAATGTGCTGTACATATCCAAACTGCCTCAGGACCCGCTCTGGACAATACATGACAGTATATGGACCCCACCTGATGGCCCTAAAGTACAAACATATCATCTCAAACTCTCTGTGCAAATGGTGGTCTTCATACGGTGTCCAGCATACATCAGCAGAAGTTAACCTATCTATACGCAATCGATAGGTTGACAGAGGTAACGCCTTTGCCATCTTCCACCGACAGGCACGTGGCTGAACCTCCTGATAGTCATCACTCGGAACAACATTCCCTAACATAGGGAAATGCTCGTATATCCAGCACTGTATATGACAATAAAATATAAATTAACACATAATCGGTAACATAAACCAACAAATGTTAATATACTAAATAAATCATTAATAACCACCTATAACTGTAAAAGTGTAATGTAGCCTGCCAGATGCTTCTTATTGTGCTTACATGCATAGTTCAAGTGGTCATACATGTGCACTAGAGCACCAGCTCCCCAAGCGTATCTGGCAGCCTCATCGATGTCGTGGAAAGCTTCCAAGAATACCACACCTATATGTGTGGCACTCTTGTTAGCAAACAGAGTGCACCCCACCAGATGAAGCAAATAAGCTCTCGCAGCTAATGTCCACTGCCTAGCTTCACACTTCTGATAATACAAGTCTCGTAGCCAGGATAAGCGAACGTATGCCCCATGGCATTGGGTGGTCTCAGCAGCGGCTTCCTCAACTGTCACATCTAGCAAATCAACCAGCATGCTAATGGCCTCTCCTACGTCGATAGCATCAAAGGACTGCAACGCTCCCATAACCGGAAGATGCAAGATCGAAGCCACATCATCCAGCGTCACTGTCAGCTCCCCCACAGGCAGGTGGAAACTACTGGTTTCAGGGTGCCATCTCTCAACAAAAGCAGATAGCAATCCCCTGTCCCCAGTGTCCACACAGCAGGAAACCAGAGGAGCCAGCCCCAATGCAGCCACTATGCCCTGGATCTCTGCAGCTGGCTTCCCAAACTTAATCACTTTCCGTCCGTGAGAAGCCAACTTCAGCTCAGCACGTTCTTGCAATAAACACTATATCACTTTTCATGTATGTTATCAATAATTAAATATGTATAACCGATGTAAAATAACAAAATGTACCTCTCCGGCCCAGACTCTAACAACAATATGATCTGCATAAGAGGTCAATAACGAACACTCCTCTGGTCCCCCTGGAAATGACTCTATCTGCTCATCAACAAATGTGCCTCAGCATCAACATGTTGTGTCTCATCATCCTGTGTCGGAGGGATATCCGTATCCACATGAGGTTCCTCAAGAACGGGATCCTCGACAGCAACCTCCTCTAACCTTTGCCTATGGACGGATGTCGTAGGCCTACGCCTCTGCCCAAGATCATCTTCACTAGCTCGACTACCTCCACCCACTTTCCGAGGCATTCCTCTAATCTTAACCATGATCCCTGCGTATCATTTGTACACAGTCAGCCATCACGTCAAACTGAACCATTACAACTTATACACAACTTTCAATCACATACATCTCATTCATGACTTCAAACCACACCAAACCAAACAAACATCAATCCATGACCATTACATGTCATTCATGACTACAAACCAAACCAAGATTGGTACATAACCACCAGATGGCATTCATCACTTCAAACCACACCAAACCAAACCAACATCAATCCATAACCACTACATGTAATAGTTCACTTCAAGCCACACCAAACCAAACCAACAATACCACTTAAATATGCATTCAAAATGATACTACACAACCATCACCATCTCTCAACTTATTGACAAAGCAAAATTATATTCAATTATGTCCAAAACCAATGCAACAATAGCACTCAAGCATTGCAAGTCATGTTACCCAAAACAAAAGAAAACCTAAATCCAAAAAAAATCAAAAAAAATTCACGGATTGGCTGATCCGTAAGATGTTTACGGATTGAGTAATCCAGAAGCAACGTACGGATTAGGTAATCCGTATGAAACTTACGGATTGAGTAATCTGTAAGTTTCATACGGATTATCTAATCCGTACTATGCTTCCGGATCCGCCAATCCGTACGGCCATGCTCCACGGATTCCCGATTCCATTTCCGCCATTGCCGGCCAAAATCAGCCTCCAGACACCACCATTCACAAGTTTTTATAAAGAAATCACTCACCGGAAGCAAGAACAATGGAAACTGATGGCTCCAATAAGCTTCGCCGCCGAATACGATGGACACAGATGGCTTACTCACGGACGAATAGGTTTGCAGCTAGCTTACTCCAATGCGGTGCTTGTCGGGATACCTCACTGAACAAGCAATGTCGATTCATAGGAAAGAAGGAACTGGTGGTCGTATATCCGACGACTCAGAAGGAAGAAGGAATGCGCAGAGAAGGAAGAAGACAAATGGTGTAGAAGAGGGAAGAAAAAAATTCAAAAAAAATAAATTATATAATTAATTTTTAATATAAGGGTATAAATGGAAAATCACTATTTAAATATGGTGTAGAAGATTTTTAAATGGTGTAGGAAGCTGTTGCCAATCTTTGAAGGATTTCATTAATCATAAACTAATTACAAACAAGTTTTTATCTACCACTTTTGACTGCAACAAATATTCTCTAGCTTACTTATGGCTCACCCTTAACCTCCCTTTGAGATTAAGAACACTTAAGTAGTCTTTGATCACTAAGTCAACAATAGTTTGATTGAATACAATTTTCAAATCTCTCAAAGAAAGAATATACAATTAAGCTCAAATACAAACAGATAGCTTTGCTATGCAAAGAATAAACTTTCTAAGTTCTTGTGTTTGAGCGTTCAATACTTTTGATAGTGTTTTAGCACTTGAAAAATGATTGTAGTCTTACGTCTTGTGTTGAGCCATGAAACACCTTTTATAAGCTTCGGTGAAAGTATCTATTACAAGATTAGAGCCTTCCTTTGATAAGATCGTTGTGTCACAATTGTCATTCTTGCAATGTGGCAATGTAGAGAAGAGAGAGAAAGGGGATAAAAGGTACAATATTTTTTCGCCCAAGCACGTTATCTTCTTTCACTAGTTGTACTAGTGCAGCTCTTGTAGATTGATCTTTATTTCTGTTTATAAGCACACACAACTTGAAATTCAACTGTTAAAGGAATTTGATAGAACTGGATCAAGCACAACACAAGAAAATGAATTTTATTGATGGTAAGGAGAATAATCTCCTGCAGAACAATTGTGATTTTGAGGTCACTTCCTCCTATTCACCCTCCGGTGCCTATTTCTCCTATATCTCTTCTATTTATAGTTTCTCACCCTCATAGTTAGTTATAACTAATTATACATTAGTTATACTAACTGACTTAACTGCTACATTACTATCTAGACCCTCCTAGAATACATTTGTCCCCACTTTCTATTCCTATCAATACCCTCCCCTTCAAGATGGACCTTGTCCTCAAGGTCAAGATCAGGAAACACAGTCTTCAATTCCTCAGTTAACTCCCAACTATTCTCATGATGTGGCAAGCCCTTCCATTATTTAATCAGAGCCTCTTGCCTCCCTGCTTCATTTGTCCTCTGCTGTATAACTCTTTCTGGTTGCATTTGAAGTTCCCACTGTTCATTTAACATTTCTGGTAATGGTTGAGCAGAGCAAGTAGATTTAACCGACCTCTTAAGCAATGAAATATGGAAAATTGGATGGATTCCACTGCCTTCAAGAAGTTCCAGTTTATAAGCCACTTCTCCCACTCTTTGAATTACTTTATAAGGTCCATAGAATCTAGGACTCAATTTTTCATTTGGCTTTCTAGCCAATGACTTCATTCTATATGGTTGTAATTTCAGAAAAACCCAATCTCCCACCTGAAAACTTACCTCCCTCCTATGCTTGTTAGCATACTTCCTCATCTGGTCTTATGATTTCAGCATTCTCCCTCAACTCCTGCAACAATTCATCTTTGTCTTTGCCTAATTGATTCACTTCTTCCAACTTAGAAGGGATATCAGCTCCTCTAATCAACAAAGGAGGTTCCTACCCATACAATGCTTTGAAAGGAGACATTTTGGCAGACATATTATAGTTAGTATTGAACCAGAATTCAGCCCAAGCTAGTTGAGCATGCCACTGCTTAGGTTTGGTTCCAGTCAAGCATCTCAAATAAGCCTCAAAGCACCTGTTTACAACCTCTGTTTGCACATCTCTTTGTGGGTGATAGGCAGTGCTCATCTTCAATTGAGTGTCTGCCTTCTTAAACAATTCTTTCCAAAAGAGACTCATGAATAATTTGTCCCTATAAGAAACTATAGAAGCAGGAAACCCATGTAACCGTACTACTTCACTAATGAACAACTCAGTCACCTCCTTAGCTGTATAGGGATGACACAATGCCAAGAAATGGGCATACTTGGTCAACCTATCCACTACCACCAAAATAGTATCCTTCCCTTGAGTTTTTGGTAACCCTCCAATAAAATCCATGGAGATATCAGTCCATACCTTAGTAGGAATAAGTAGAGGCTGAATTAACCCAGCTGAAGCTAGGGTACTAGCTTTATTTTTATGACATATTTCACATTCAGCTACATACTCCCTTATAGTTTTTCTTCATCCCATGCCAAAATACCACACTAGCCACTCTTTTAAAGGTTCTAAATAATCCAGAATGCCCATCCATAGGTGAATCATGTAATTCATTTAAAAGTAAAGGAATTTTAGCAGAATTTTTAGGCAACACTAACCTGTTATTGTAATATAGTTTGCCTCCATGGTATAACCAGGTTTCATAGCTATTCTAGTTAAAATGCCTTGATAAGTTTCATATAACTGAGAATTGTAACACCCCGTATGCATCTGGTGTATTAACAATTACTTAATCAGATTAATAGGTAATTAATTTAAAAACCAATAATTAAAACAACGGAAGCATTTTTCCTTTCAAAACCATATTTCTTGATTCATTATGTATGGTATGTAACCTCAATTAAATATCACTACTAGAAAAGCAGCTTTCAACATCAGTTATTTTGGACTTTTAACATCGGTTCTCGAGCGATGTTGAATCAGGCGACGTTGAAAGTGGAGAATTTAACATCGGTTTTGAAAACCGATGTTACCAAATGTAAAGCACATCGGTTTGTCATCAATAACCGATGTGGAGTTGTCATACATGAAAGCGCTGAAAAGAGTAAACGATGGTTTAAGGAATACAACAACATC
>PYAF01000941.1:80168-137325 GCA_007407185.1 Glycine tomentella
CAATATTCATCTATGTCTGCAGCTTTTATCCATTTTTTAATTCATTCCATCATATATTTGAAAGTCCAATAATTACAAAGTGTGACTTAAACTAGTAATGCTCAGAAAGCAAAGACAAAAATGATCTTTTGAGCCTCTAAATTTTTTTAATGAACTTATTCATTAGCAATACATTTCTCATTGTTATAGCAAGGATTTGGCCCATAAAAATTGACAACCTAAACAATAAAATATTTGAAGTGCTAACTAAAGTGGTATATATATCCTTGGTAATGATAAAGTGCAGGAAAGGATACGAAGAAAACAGGAAAAAACAACAGAAAATTGAACACAACCATCTATTTTTCCAACACTGGAAAAGCACCTACACAGACCAAAATGCGGTTTTGTAGTCATTGTTCCCTTACCTCACAGAACTTTGAACATATCACAAAATGCGGGAGGACTCAGACCAAAACAAGTTACACCAACACTGGAAAAGCACCTACACAACACAAAATAGAAGATCAGAACAAGAAGAAGACAAATGCAGAAGAAGACAAATGCAATGGAGGCGCACAAACCTAGTGGGAGCCGCGGCGACGCTGACAGTGGAGGCGGCGACAATGGAACTCAGACCGACAATGGAAGCTTCGTGGTTTGGCAACACGGACAATGGAAGTGAGGCGGCGACAATGGAACCCCAAAACCGTGATTGTGGAAGCAGAGGCGCAGTGAAGGGCGACAGAGAGAAGATAGGCGCGGGAGTGAGAATGATTTTTATTTTAATTTTTGGGTAACTTATAATAACAACAACATCGATTCTCATTTAAAAACCGATGTTAATATATTGCCCTTAACATCGGTTTTGCTAAAAACCTGTAAAACCGATGTTAAGTCGTTGCCGTTAACATCGGTTTTGTTCAAAATCTGGAAAACCGATGTTAAATTATTCCTGTTAACATCGGTTTTTCTTAAAAATCTGGAAAACCGATGTTAAAGTCTTGCTGTTAACATCGGTTTCTCTTAAAAACCTGGAAAACCGATGTTAACGACAACAACTTAACATCGGTTTTTGAGGTTTTTAACGAAACCGATGTTAACAAAGTCCATTTATTTACAAATTTGCCACCGCGTTTTCGTTAACATTGGTTATTAGTCCATTTATTTACAAATTTGCCACCGCGTTTTCGTTAACATCGGTTTTCCTAATAACCGATGTTAAAATGGCGATGTTAAAACCTATTTTTCTAGTAGTGTATACAGATCCCAAAAACACTATAGCCAGCCTCATCGATCCAAATAACATAAGAAACGACAGATATATCAACAATATCCACACAGATATATCAGGAGAAACATAAACCACATATCTCAATATGGGTATAACATATATACATCATCTCAACCACCACTGTGGCGATACAAAAGAATAGGCATCCATTGCCATGATCTCACATATCACATCTTCACACGAGGGCATACAAAACATGTAGTGTCTATACAACATAACATAAACAGAGTCCACAATATGTGTACACACACACATCTTCCCTTGCAGGGGTACAAAATACATCAAAATAAAAAGTAAGGAGCCACGAAGCTCTCGTCACACTGCCAAGCAGCCTACAAAGAATCTGTCTCTACTAGGGCTCCTGCCCTGAGACCTATCATCTCTGTCAGATGAATCACCTACAAAATATAATTCCCACATGGGAGTGAGATACAATCTCAGTAAGCTCAGGGATCTTGGAGGCTTCTCCTCCTCCCTGGCTCACTTCCATGATACACAACATCAAAGGCATCATAATCACTTGGCCACCTGGCCCTCACAACAATACATAGCCATCATCTGGCTCTAATGTATATCCGCGGTACTACGCCCGCCACAAGATGCGTCATCATCAGCATCTGGGACTCTTAGTCCCCAGTGTGAGACCGGAACTCACACCCGTGTCATCCCATCGGGAGCTACCCCTTTACACATGGATGCAAGTATATGGCACCTCCGAGAATAGACTTCAACCGCGACGGGACCACCTATCTCTTAGTCTTAAGGGACCATCATCACCCTTTTCGTGAGCAAACCAAACTAGGAGTTGCGCTCTACTCCTAGGGAGATCCATATCTATCTAACTAGCCAGAAGATCTATTCAACATATAACCATACACACAAAGCATAAAATCATGCATACATATTATCATGAGAAAAGCTGTAACAACCAATTCAAGGTACATGCATCATGTATGCAACCATCACGCCCTCAGAGTGTGGTGGAACTCAAGCAGTGGGAAACACTCCCAAGAACCATGAACTTACCTGGGAAAGCAACACTCTGAAGTTCAATCCCAGAACAGTGGTTTACGCCACTGACACCCTCGATGTCAAGCCCTATACAAAGGCACACAGGCAAAATCAATAATCAACCTAACCTTACAAGGCATTAAGTACATAACAACGGTTCTCAACCGTTAAAATGAAAAGAAACATTATTCCTTTCCATTTAAACCTCTTAGTCCTCTATCTTAAGGTTATTAGAACTAACTACCTTATAGTCAACTCACAGACCCTCAGCAGGGTCTATCTCGGCATAACCAAGGCACTAGAGTCTCCCAAAGACTCTGCATCAACCGTTTCAGAGAATTCAACACTATACAGGCCAAAACTTAAGGATTAACAATATGGCTAAAATGATTACTTCAACACAATTCACCATTTATACAGCCTCCTGAGCACATATTGTACAAGCATCAAGGCTCATGCATGTCCTACATTCACAAATATAACCAACATTCTTCCTACACATGCATTTCTCAAAGCCAAACACCAAAGTCTATGAAATCAATATTTCAAAGCTAATCCTTCACCACAACAACTTTCTAAGCATACTTTTCTAAAGGACCCAAGCCTAATTCCAGCTCTAACTCAAATGGGTCAATATTCACCTCAAGAACAAATTCACAAATCAAACGGTAAAACTTGAGTTTCTTACCTCTAAATAGTTAAGGAATGCTAGAGGATCACTTCTCCAAGCGTGGGTGTCCGTAAATCACCTCCTTTCCCTGCCAAACTCAAGTTTTGTGAAGTTCCATAGAGAATGCGATCTCTCCGTTTAAAGGTTTTTAAGGAAAAGTGATGAAGGATTCTAGCTCATAGGATGATTCCCTAAAAGTTTCATGTTGAGTGGAAGGTGTTTAGATGAAGATTGGTGAAGATATGGAGCTTTCCTAGTGCTCTAATGGCGGAAAAGGTTCAGAGGAAGAAGAAGGAAGGGTTTTGGCCCCAAAATCGCGTTAAAGAAGCTTATATAGTGGTCCAGATCGTGCCCTGGCGCTGATCGCGCCACTCTGGTGCTATCCACGCCAAGTTCCAGTGAAAAACAGGCTTTCTAGAGCACTTCTAGCGCCAACCACGCCACTTTGGCACTACTAGCGCCAACTTCCAGTATATCTGGCGCTATTGGCGCCAGATTTTAGCCATCGCTAAATCCATCGCTAATTATGTCACTAACGCTTTTTACGACAGAATATTGAAAATTTAAACTTTTCTTTTATTTATTTAGCCTTGGTTATTATAAGAATCAAATTACATCTCAATCCCAATCAACCCACTCTTCCTCTTGCACCAAAGAAACAACAGAGAAAGCAAATTGTCTAGAGAGTGCATAGGCCACCACATTTTCTCTTCCAAGCATGTACTGAATTTCAAAATTATACCCAAACAATTTAGTAACCTACTTAAACTGCTCATCACTCAAAAACTTTTGTTCATTTAAGAACTTAAAGCTTTTCTAGTCAGTTTTGATGATGAATTTCCTACCTAACAAATAGTGTCTCCACTTCTTTACAGCCAACACTACAACCATCAACTCCCTTTCATAAACTAACTTAAGTTGAGCCCTGAGACAAAGCCTTACTCCAAAAAGTCAAAGGCCTGCCTTCTTGTAATAACACTTCCCCTAACCCTGTACCCGAAGCATCAGATTCCAACACAAACTGCTTGGAGAAATCATGTACCATTAAAACAGGCATTTTACTCATCACAACCTTAATATTTTCAAATGAATTAGCAGCTTCCTCCTACCATTGAAAAGCATCTTTCTTTAACAAAGCATTTAATGGTTGTGCCCATTTCTCGTAATCCTTCACAAACATCCTATAGTACCCTATCAATCCTAGAAATCCTCTTAAACTTTTGATATCTCTAGGTACAGGCCATTTATTCATTGCTTCGAGCTTGCTTGGGTCAGCTTCCACTCCTCTTCCTGAAATTAACCAAATACTCCAAGGACCTCTGACCAAAAGTGCATTTTTCCTATTGACATACAATTCTTGTTGCTGTAGTACATGTAATACTACCCTCAAATGCCTACGATGCTCCTCCAAATCCTGACTGTATACCAAGATATCATCAAAGAATACTATGACAAACTGTCTTAGAAAAGGCATGAGTACCCCATTCATCAATGCCTAGAAGGTTGATGGAGCATTTGTCAACCCAAAAGGCATGACTAAAAACTCATAATGACCTTCATGAGTTTGAAGGTTGTCTTATGCAAATCTTCAACCTTCATTCTAATATGGTGATAGCCAGCCCTCGGATCCAGTTTAGAAAACAATTTTGCTCCTCCAATCTCATCTAATAACTCTTCTATTATAGGTATGGGAAACCTATCTGGTACTGTAATTTTATTGAGAGCCCTATAATCCACACAAAACCTCCTTTTTTCTTAACCAAAATTACAGGACTAGCAAAAGGACTAGTGCTTGCCCTAATAATTCCAGCCATCATCATCTCCCTTACTAATCTTTCAATCTCATCTTTTTCATAATGTGGATACTTATAAGGTCTCAAGTTTGGAATGTTATTACCAGGCTAAAGGTTTAAAACATGGTTCTTCTCTCTATGTGGTGATAATCCTTGAGGCTCCTTAAAAACCCCACAAAACAGCTCCAGAACCTGCTCCATTGACTGAGATACTGCTTCTGTCCCTTTTCCCTTGTCTACTTCCTTCACTTCTACCAGAAACCTCTGATGAACTTCCCTCATAGTTCCTTTTATCAACTTCAGACTGATAGTAGCCTTAATTAACTCAGGTTCAACCTTCAATACAATTTTTTTATTCTAAACCTTAATAACCAAAGTCAATTTTTCAAAATTTTCCTTCACTTCTCCTAATCCAGCTAACCACTCCACACATAACACCACATCAACACCTCCTAATTCAAACAAGTAGCAATCTTGAACCACCTTTATTTCTTGTAACTCAATGGATAAGTCCTTACACATCCCTTGACATTTTACCTTATGACCATCTCCCACTTCTGCAGAATAAGGAAGGGTAAGAGTCACTTCTAATTTCAACTCCTTCACCAATTTCAAAGAAATGAAATTGTGAGTTGCTCCACAATCAATTAACACTACCACCTTCTTGTTTTTTTATTCCTCCCCATAGCTTGAGTGATTTCTTAGTTGTAAACCCTTCAATACTATGCAAGGACAATTGATGTAATTCTTCATCTTCCTCATTTTTAACCTCTTCTTGATCCCTACTCTCATCCTCTTCCCCTACTTCCTCTATAATCATCAACCTCAACTGTTTGTTTTTACAAACATGAGTGGGATGATACCTCTCATTACAAGTAAAGCACTCCCTTTTCCTCATTTTTTTCATTTACCTCCACAGAAGATAACCTCTGAAAAGTTTTCTTCTTTTTCCAAGGCTCCCATCCAACCTTAGCCACCCCAAGAGGTTCCAGGACCTTGCCACTGCCATGTTGCCACTTCTTGCCACTTTTCTGACCTAAAGAACTAGGCCTTTGGAAAGTTTGACTCTATCTTCTAGCACTGGGTAATATTCCCATAATTTTGTTCTTCTCCTCCACTTGCCTTGCCTTCTTCATAGTATCCAGCAAGGTTTTTGGCTCATGCAACCTCACTTTTGTCCCTATTTCCTCCCTTAACCCCTTCAGGAACAACTTCATTAAAAAAATTTCGTCCAACCCCTTCCTGCCCCGACATGCTTCTCAAATTGACCAATGTACCTCTGCATTGTATCATCTTGCTTTAAGGCTAGTAAAGCTTGGAAGGGGCTTCCAACATTCATACCTTGGAACCTCTGTACTAGAGCAATCTTGAATATTTCCCAAGATTGGCGTGAACTCCAAGCTTCCTATCACTGGAACCAAGCTAGAGCCTCCCCTTCCATGGCCACCAGAATCGGGTCCAACTTCTCCTCCTCCCTCACTGCCCGAAGTCGAATATACCTCTCGATCCCCGACACCCAGCCCACTGGGTCCTCCCCCATGAAAATAGGCATCTCGATATGCCTCTAGTGTCGCGCCCCCTCGTCGTCCCTTTCCCTGTTCTTTTCTTGTGGTCCCTTCGTAGGAATTGTCTCCTCCACCATGAGCTTCTCCTAGTTCGTGGCTAGCTTATGGAGCAAGGATTCAATCAAACCCAATCGTGACTCGATCAGCTCCTCATGGGTCTCCAATGCCTCTCGATTCTCTTCTATAGCTTGCTCCAGTGTCTCCATGTGCGTATCCATCTTGTTGTTGGTTTTTGACCCCATTCAACCCTCACAGCTCCAGAATCTGGAGCTTTGATACCAGTTGATAGAACTGAATCAGGCATAACACAAGAAAATGAATTTTATTGATGGTATGGAGAATAATCTCCAACGGAACAATTGTGATGTCGAGGTCACTTCCTCCTATTCACCCTCTAGTGCCTATTTCTCCTATATCTCTTCTATTTATAATTTCCTACCCTCCTCGTTAGTTATACTAACTGACTTAACTGCTACATTACTATTTAGACCCTCCTGGAATACATTAGTCCCCACCTCCTATTTCTATCAGAATTCCAAACCGTACATAGTGAGCTAATCAACCTTGAGATGCTTTCACGTGCAAACCAATCATATGGATGTTAACTAACTGAATATAAAACATTTATGTAAGCTAGTTATGTTCTTTTGGATGCGTAAAAACACTTTGGTACTAATTTCCACAATTTTGTTGGACGCTTGCTTTAATACAACATATTGGACGTTGGTTATAGCTTTAGTAAAAACAAGTTCCACTGTAATGGATGGATGAATAGACTTGAAATGCAGGTTTAAGGTGTTACCAAAAAAGGATTGGATGGTATATACATGTAACACTTAAACAATTCCATTTTCTCATACAAAATTTAATACTTATGTTATCATAAAAAACCTTAGGAGTTGAGGGACCTAACATCATCCAATCTCTTAGGTTCTAGTAACTCCAACCTTGGGTTACGTTTAGTCTCCATCCTTCAATATGAGATTTTCCACTAACATAACCAGTCATTGTTGGACCAGTCAATGATTGGATTTTCACAACTTGCCAGTGATGCGTAAAATAAGGTTGTTCAAAGACAAGTGAATCCTATGCAGTAGTATTGTGAACTTAAAAGTCTAAATATCGTACCCTAAAGACTAATTGTGTTTCTCAAATAATCTAAATTGCATGAACTAAAAAAATTTGAATTTTTTATCTTGATTTTGTGGATTGATTGTGATTGCGTTCAAGAAAATAAAAATTAAACGAGTAATATTTTTAAGAAAGAGATGTGTAAGAATATAGACGACCCATGGGGGAGTCTTTTTAGTCTTGATCGATTGTGTAGGTATAGCAATTAATAACTTCCACAAGTCACTAGTTTAGATGAATTAGAAGTGAAGCTTTGAATATTTTTACAATTTTTTCACGTGAGAAATTGTATGCAAATTATGTGCATGATTATATCATAATTTTCTTCAAATGAAATGTAAAATTATTTTTTAGCCTAGAACTTTAAATATGGAAGATGCCTTGTTATTCTAATGATATATATATATATATATATATATATATATATATATATATATATATATATGCATGTGTGTGTGTTCTAGTGCAATTAGGGAATTGAATTATAAGTGTTTCAAAAGTTTTGCTTTAGCAGAATTAGACTAGCTAGCAGGGTTTCAAAAGTAGGAACTCATCAAGTTATGAGTTAAACCAATCAATTAGAAGCACCGAAGACTTACACAAATACTACAGTTTTCAAAAGAAACTATTAGAAGCATTCTGCAGTCGCACTCATGTTCAAAGGCAACATTTGTGATAGATTTCATAAGTTGTCAATGAATGAACCACTAAGAGAACAACTCACACGAATTGAACTATCAAAATTTCAAAATTTAAATTTTGCTTGTTGAACTTGAAAAAGTAAACAAAAACCACAATTGAGAATAAATAAGTTGTAAAAAGGACAGAGAGGAACTATAGTAAAAAAAAAAAAAAAAACAATTATTGTGTGAAATAGACATGTGATACGAAGTTAGATTGAGTTTGAATACTTAATAGTTACAAACGAGACTACCTCAATGACCCTCATCCAAAATAGTTCATTGCGAGGAAGACAAATAATCAAGAGGTTTAAGATAAGAAATCAATGCTTCTAATGAAAACAGTTATAACCTTTGATAAGAGTTTTCCTTAGCCAAAACACTCTAGGATTTTTGCCAACCTTGTGTAAAAAAGTGTTTCCAAATCTCCTATTGTGTGTAATGTAATTGAAGTGAGAATATAGGAAGTAGAACAAAAAGATCTTTCAAAGCAGGATCTATGAAGGGAACTCAAAAGTACAGTTAGGGGATTGATGCTTTTAAAGTGTGTTTATGAGTATGTTTGGATATAAGACTGAAATATTTTTGAAAGTTTCTCTATCTGATCAAAACCTTTGATCATCATCAAACACACAAAATCTGATCATACTCATACCTTTGATCGAACCATTAATAAAAGCACCTTGTTATTCTCTTGACACTTAGTAAAACTTATAACACTTTATTTCAAGTGTTACATTGATAAATCAAATGACAATCATATTTTGAACATGACATAAAATTTCCAAAATAGAAAATTTTACTCACACCCCCAACATTCGTGTTGTGAGATTAGTGATATCCAATGATAATTAACTGTACCTTAAACGTAGTTATCTCTGTGCTAGGTTGACACTGGACAAATGTTTTCAGAGAGATATTTATAATTTTTCTTTATATGAACGACCCACTTAGAGGAGTAAAACATGGTTCATGGTTGTTCCTTAACGTTCATCATGCCACATTCATCTTTGGCCAAATAATTGCAAGTTTTTAATTCAAAATTTTCCTCTATCATTACTGAAGGGGCAAGAGGTTGAAAAGGTTAAAATCTTTGAAGAACATGCAAGTCTAAAGTGAATGCTCCCAAAGCATATTCTCTTCTCCACAATTACCTAGATTACCTGCCTTTAGTTTTTAAGTTAACTTGACTCCACTCTAATTTTTATTGCTATTGACAACGTTTGGTAACAGGGAAAGTTTATGTAATGTGACATTAAACATAAAGAAATTAATCCAACGATGATCTTTAAAATTGAGAACTGAAAAGGTCTAGATAAAGGGTGAGTGTCTTGACCAAGCGATCACGACAAAAATAAGATCAATTGAGAAAGCTCCTTCAATTATAGCTAGAGTCAAGTTCAACAGAACAATTAAATAGTAGAAAATTGAAAGTGCTAGGGAAATAGTGTTGGATTAGTGAAATCTAAATGGTTTGTTTATTAAAAAAGATGAAAAGAAGGTTATCAAAAGGAGTTGAGAAGTCATTTAAAGAAAAAGTGATTATCATTAAAAACTACTAATAACATTGGCATGCTATAATGAAAGTGAGAAAAGGTGAAAAATGCAAGGAAAGAAAAGTTAAGAATACCTAATTTTTGCTTATTTATGTGGCTTGAAAATAAAAGTCAGAATTTAATATGGTAAGGAGGATCCATTATTCCTACTTTAGCTTTTCTAGTTTATATAGATGTAGGTAGATACTCCTATGATTGATCTATACTTCATATTATAGCTCAATATAATAATTAGGTCGGTATATATTACATTTCAATGATGGTCATGAATGAGTATCATATAGGGACGGACTAGGAACGTATAGATTTGCAGTGGTAGTCCTTGTGTCTACAATCGAATTTCTTTTAACAATTAGAAGCATGGCATTAGAATAATCTAAAATTGTTATGCTTGTCATATAGCTCTGTATGCAAGAACTATAGACAATTTTATATTGGTTTCTGTCACAAATGTATCTTTTACTGGCTAACAAAGAGACATTAATTTCAGTACGTACCTTCACTATTGAAAACATTGTACAAGAAACATCATTGACTAGAGTATATTAACGTTACACCTCTTTCATGCTAACCAACCTAAGGTGGATAGCTTTGTTATTCAAAGATGTTAGCAGCAAGCTATATGTTCTTAAAATATGAATGTCAGAGCACCTGCTAAATATAGTTGAACGTTTAATACCAGTAACTACATTCACCATGATATTTGGAATCAAATCAACATTACTAAGGTATATACTCTATGGCAGCAACTATAGCAAATTAAAGAGATCATTTGTTTTCCACCCTTAAGTTCTTAATTACCTATGATGAGCAAAGAAAATACTTGGCTTGTATTGTTATATACAAGAATTGTAAAACTTTACATGTAATTCCAATAAATACAGTTAACGACCATGTAGGTCTGCATTGTATGGTTAAATCAGTTGGTTAGCAGCACTGTGATGTTCATCTGTGAGTAAGATTTTCCGCATGCACTAGGGAATATATATGCTTTATATTTACATTACAATTTACAAAGGAATCTAACTCAATAGGCACAGGAATGACAGGATCATAGTCATTTTCCAATTTTCACCGTCGACATAAGCATAAGATTGCAAAAGTGTTGCAAATTGTTTAAACTAGTCAAATGGGTTTCCTCTTGTATTGGAAAAAGAATTTGCAGTTTTGGAGGTCATGAGTTCCCTATTTGACTGCTGAATGGGGTCTAGATATCCAAAAGCAGATAACTCACTGTTGAGGCTGCCAGCTCTTTGTGGTCTACAAAACATTCAAAAGCAGTTACAATTACAACAGAATTAAGATTTTCAGCTTAGAATATCATCTAATGCTGTGAAATCTCAAATAATAAACATATGCAGCAAAATACAGAGTATTTGATTGCACAAACATAAGGATGGAATATGTGTTAATGAGAAATGCATAAAGTCTTCTCAGAACAACTCACCATGCACCCTATATTCTTTTTAATCACCAAAATCCACAAGTAATAATTCCTAACAATTTCATTGGAGTGTAATTTTGTAAAATTGCATCCAGCTTTTTCAACAACCCACCACAAATACTCCTTCCATTAATGAGGTGCAGGTGTACCGGGAGTTATCTTCCTCTTATTTTATTGATTTATTTGTTTTTGGAAAAGATTGGAGTAGTAAGGATAAGTTATTAGCCAGAGCTACAGGGCATATGAAAAATGGAACCAGTTGTGTCTTGCTTCACAAAATTATTCTTTTATGTATATTGATATTCAATTTTAAAGAGACTATTGTTTCCTTAAATTAAATTGACTTTCTTTTTCTTCTTTATATCCCTTTTTAGGTAAATCTATTCTAAGAGAAAAAGAGTTATGGACAGATAGTGTAAAGAGTTTTATGGATCATCCAATCACAACTCATCATGTAAGTTTGTTAATTTTTAAAATGATTATCTTAAAGTAATTAAAATGGTGATTTGTGATTGAATGACAATGTAAAACCATTTTATACTGTTAGTTAGGACTCTGCAAAAAAAATTTATATCCATAAAATAATCCATATCCAATCTAATCTAATCCACTTTAAATCCATTTAAATGGATTAGTTTCATATCCAAATCCACTTTTTTGGATTTTAAATCCAATTCAATTAATTGGATATGGATTGGATATTTGTTTGGATTTTTAAATCCAATACAATTTTTTGGACAATGACGGCTAGTTTTTTTGGCTAACTTTGTTAGAAGCCATTTTTTGGTCGATGTCGTCTAGAGTTATTTTGGTCGACGTCAACTAATTATGATTTTAAGCCGTCATCAGTTGAGTCTATTTTTCGGTTAATGTTGGTAAGAGTTTTTAGCCAACATTGATTAAGACTATTTTTTGGCTAATGACATCCAAAGTCTTTTTGGCCGACATGAGTCGAGACTATTTTTTAGGTAACGTCAGCTAGGTTTTTTTGTTGATGTCTTTTAAGATTATCTTTTTATCGATGTTAGGTAGGTTTTTCGCTCGACGCGGACTATGATTTTTTTGGTCAACATCAGACGAGACTATTTTTTAGTCGACATCAACTGAAAAACATCATTGACTGACATCGGCTGAAAAACATCATCGACTAACATCGGTCAAAAAAACCTAGTAGACGTCGGCCAAAATATTCCCCTAATTGAAGTCGATCGAAAAAAACCTAGTTGACGTCAACAAAAAATATCCCTAGCTAATGCCAACTAAAAAAAATAGTCATAGTTAATGTTGGCATACAAATCCTAGCTATTGCCAACAAAAATATAGTTTCAACCAGTATCAGCAAAAAAAATCTAGCTAACGTCGACCAAAAAAATAGTTCTGACGAATGTTGGCAAAAAAATATCAATGACTGGCATCAACCAAAATACTAGTCACGATTGATGTTGATCGAAAAATTCCTAGTTAATATCAGCCAAAAAATATCACCGACCAACATTGACTAAAAACCTTAGCCGACTTCAACCAAAAAGTAACCCTACCTAAGATCGACCAAAAATATCCTTGACCAATGTCAACCGAAAATGCACTGACTAATGTCAGCCAAAAAATAGTCATAGTTGATGTCGGTTTAAAACTGTTTGGACCGATATTTGTCAAAATTGTCCTGGTTGAGGTTGGCCAAAAATACACTAACCAAGATTGATTGAAAATAGTCTTGACCGAGATCGGTTGAAAATAGTTCTTAAATGGACAGATACTAAGTTTTCACTTTTTAGCATTTAATAACTAAAATTTGTAAAAAAAAGAAAAATCCTTATAACATTTAAGTGGATATAAATTGGATATGACCAAATCCATATCCATTTAAATGGATTGGATCATGAATCTAAATTGTTTTTTTAAAAAATATGCATATAGAATGAAAATCTAATCTATTTAAATAGATATGGATTGAATTCTTAAAAATCCAATCCATGTCCACCCCTATTATTTTAAATTAAGAGAATCTAGCTTGGTGACATGCTTAATGACTTATAATCCAGTGACTACACTTTAAGGAATCCAAAATAATACCAAGCATATGGTTTACCTTGTGGGTTGCTCCTTATTATTAACTTGGTACTCAGCTGAGAAGAGTGAACAAAAATTAACCATGACTAGAAAAAAAATCTTCAAAGGAAATGGAAGATAACAAAGGAAATAAATACCCATGGGAACTGGAGATGCATAACATGGCCATGGGGACTGAGATACCATTGTCCCTAAAGACCCAAGGCTTGATGAAGCATGCATTAATCCTGTTCTGGGTGATACAGCCGGAGGAGGTACGCCGTGCAAAGATTCCATAGTAGGAAGCTATATATAGACAAAAATACCACCAATATTGAAGGTTAAAACAGTTTATTGGCATCATTCAAAGGTGTTAATTTAAAGAACAAAGCCTGATAACACTGCAGAAGGAGAATGTGATGAAAACTTGTACTTCATGATAAACTATACATGCAAATGAGGTTGTTTGGGGCAAATTTTATTGAAGAAAACAAGAGGTTGAGAGCACAAAATTAGATGATAAGACATTTTCCAAGAAAAATAAAATAAAAGTAGCATATGATATGAAGTAGCAATTTAGCATCAAAGTTGTAATGACTCTAACCTCAGGATGTCTGTCAAGGACATTATTAAAGGATCCACTCATTGATTTGACATTATTAGAAAATAAACTTGTTTCACAAGCTATTCAGTGTAACAAACATTATTTGCTCAATTAATTGAAAGTACTATAATCTGAAATTAGTCATCAATTAATACCGAAATCCAACAGCTTTTAACAATGTGTTCAATGTATACTAATTAAAACAATCAATATTATCAACACATTTTGGCCTACATGTATCAGATTCTTGAATACAGATACAATTAAAAAACTGTTCACATAAAACCTTTTTATATCCCATGCCTTAAAGTAAGCCATTCTTATTGAGTTTCTACTTGAAGAATGTAGACAACTGAACTGATTTTTATTAATGGATCCTCCATGCTTATTAACGTAGATGCATAAAATTCAGGAAAAAATTCTCCTAAGTGGTGAATCTTGTTAATTATTTATACTCCTTCAAAAGGATATATTAAGATGAGACATAGATTAAGTCTCAGCTGGACTTGATATGAAGTTAAATTATGTGACTATTTCATCTGAATGGCTCTGAATTACATTAAAACTGTTCTCATTTGCCAACTTGAGTTATTTTATTTCTTACTCACTCAGCGAATTGCATCAGAAGCTTCAGGCTTAATTGCAGAAACAAGCTAAAATAACTAAGATAACTAGAACAGTCTACAATTGAACTACCACAAAATTTACTACATAAAATCAGTTTAATGCTGTACATACCGATGAGACATGCATTAAACTTCTCCCATCAGTTACATCAAAGGGGTTTGAGTACTTCGGTGCATTTGGAAGGGCTGAGGGAGGCTGTAAATGAAACACCATATCAATTAAATCACTAATCCATATCTAAACGAAGAGAAGAGACAAAGTTAGCAATGAGTTGCATAGAATGGTACCGCTGCATTTTTATAATACCGCATGCCATATCCCATACCATGAGGTTGAACATTCTGCCAACCTGCAAGTGATGCAGGGCCAGATAAGTAGCTTGATGTGAAAAGGTCCTGCAGAGAATTTATTTATGCAATTATGCATTAAGGTTCTTTCTTCTTAAAAGAAAAAAACTAATAACAAAGGCTACATGTGTTACCTGTGGAAGTTCCATTCTTCCACTAGACCTGGTTTCCACTTTACTGGGATGGGAGCCAGCATCAGGTTTGGTTTCTTGAGTAGGTTTTGAGATAGTTTGAGAAGATAGTTCAGTAAAACCCCATGAAGAGTTATTTGTACTAGGAGCAACTGGTAGCTGTTTGTTATCAAATTAAAGAACAAGATGAGAGTTACTATGTAAGTAGAGAAGAAGAAATAAAATTAAGGCTCTAAATTTCAATATAGAGGATGAAGCAATGGTATGCTCTAGATTTTTAGAAAAAAGTTGGTGGTGTTGAGATTTCAATACTTTATATCTAGAAAGCCATGATGCGTATCTCACATGATTATTTGAAGATACATCTTTGACTTGTAAATTTTTTGGTTGTGTGGTCGAACTACAAACTGGCACGGGAGGAAGACATTGCATGCTTGAGGTAGTTTGAGGAGATTGTTCAGTAAAAGCCCATAAAGAGTCATTTGTGCTAGGAGCCACTGATGGCTGTGTGTAATCAAATTAAAGAACAAGATGAGTAAGTAATAAGTACACATGAAGATATGATATTGAGGCTCTCAAGTCTCAATTTCCAAGAATATGTTGGCATTTGCTTCTTCTAAATATTTCTATATGTAAAATTAGAAAACTCTATTGGTAATGTTACTTCCCTGTTATAAACAATGGTATGCATTACATTTTACCAAAAGAAATTTACAGTAATATTGACATTTATCTAAATATTTCAATATATAAATTTAGAAAACTCTATCGGTAATGTTACTTCCCCGTTATAAACAATGGTATGCACTGCATTTTACCAATGAAATTGACAGTAATATTGACATTTAAATTCTTTATATCAAGAAAGCCTTGCTGCATGTCTCACCTGATTATTTGAAGCTACATCATTGACTGGTGAATTTATTAGTTGTGTGGTTGTACTACAACCTGATGATACGGACGGAAGATATTGCATGCTTGAAGGTTTATGTACATGTGAAACTTCAGAATGTGGAAGAACTTCATTAGAAGGTTGTGCTGACTCAGTGGCTGGGGTTGATGTGAATGACCAAACACTGGTATTGTTGGGTGATGCACTTGTCTTCCCTACTGAAGTAGGTGGAAAGTCCCAAGCATTGGCATTATCTACTGTTGCAGTTGTTGGATCATTATTAGTACCGCTTGCGGCTTGTGACATCTCGCCGGTAACTGGAGTCACAGGACCTGACAATTCA
The DNA here is from genome assembly GCA_007407185.1 of Glycine tomentella. Lineage (NCBI taxonomy): Eukaryota > Viridiplantae > Streptophyta > Magnoliopsida > Fabales > Fabaceae > Glycine > Glycine tomentella. Next base: position 96,285 of record PYAF01000941.1, read on the forward strand.
AAAAGTAAAAGATCTAGAGGACTTTTAGCAGGTGTGGCTGCTTCAGATGCTGCCTTTGTTGTAGAAGGTTTTGAGGTATTTGTGTTTAGAGATTTAGGATCATTGTTCTCTGTTGAAGCTCCAAATGTGGCCCAGTTATTTTCATTTGATTGTGTTATACCATGTGATTCTGGTCCACCTCCAGCAGCAGAATTAGTAGGCTGAGACTTAGTACTCAAATCAATGGACCTTTCTGGATTATTATTTTTTTGTTCAGATGGATTTTCCTCAACAGAACCCTTGCCACCAGAATGTGTGACCTTTTCAATTAAAATTTATCAAAGATTCAGTTCAAGTGGTAATTAATCCATAACTATAAAAGTTCAATTTGCTCAACTCTCTCTGAGACATGTATGACAAACAAGAATAGTGTTATTTTCTTTTCAAAAATTAAAACAAAGAAAACCTAGTTCAACATCCTGCAAAAGTATATTAAGAAAAAAATCGTTTGAGAGAATGCATACACAACACCAAATTATGCATGATAGACTTAGGGCCAATTGGGATAAACTCATCAGAAATTACCTATAGGAGAAAAATAAGAAAGAAAAATGAATCAAACATTTTTCATAAGCTAAAATCAATTTATACACTTCTACTTTTCAAGAAATTAGATCAAAGAGCTTGTCAAAAGTTAATAGCTAGATAAGTTGATTTTAACTTATAGAAAAAGTTTTATTTGTTTTTCCTTTATATTTTTTTTCCTGTTAGTGCTTTTTCAGAAGTTTGTCCCAACTCGCCCTTAGTAGAAGAATTAGTTTTTCTGTTATTTCCTTCAGATAGATATTCCTTGGATGAAATTTTTAATATAAGGGCAGCACAAAGCTCAAAAATAGGGGTTATGACTTATGTGACTAGATGCTTGACAAAGAATGTAACACATTTGTACTTTCAAGCCTGAGAAGTAAATAACAAGGGAAGTATCTCTGAATAAGATAAAAGTTGATAAGAAAACAAACTATCCAGAAGAATTTGATAGTGGTAACTGATGATATGAGCTTGAGGAGGTTCACCTACTTGTAGAGATGAAGCATTCTCCCTTAATATTTCTCCCGAAGGACGTGCAACAGGAAGTTGTGATTTGTCCACATTCTTCTGACCATCAATTGAAATTTGTTTTAGCTTTGATTCTATGTTTGAAAGCCTGCGATTTCTACCTTCTTTGTCTCGGAACCTGTCATCAACAACTTCAATTTTTATAGGGCTTCTGGTGAGGCCGGCGTTCCTTGAATACTTTTGCGTATATCTAGGACTTCTACTTTCATCATATAAAAATCTGAGATTCTTGTCATCACTTCTTGCACCAGGGCATGAATGAGAACTTGTGATTTCAAAACGAAACGAACTACTTTTCTTACTTGCATAAGACTCCTCCTTCTCACTCTATATAAAAACACACCAAACTGAACTCATTTTCTGTCATCTTTTATTGGTAAAGTCATGATATTAGATGTAGAAGAGTATATAAAAGTTACCATTTTAATTCTAGGAAGACTGCTACCACAATTTTCACCAGAATATCTTCTTTCCACATATACGTGCTTAATGAAATCTCGAAGTTTGTGTGTATTACTGGAAGCAAAGATTTGAATCAGAAGAGATTCTATATAAACTAGGATAACACTTTATGGGCATGTTTGGATGTTAACCTCTCTAAAAGTACTTTTAAAAGAGAAAAATAAGAAGAAAAAAATGAAATGAACTTTTCCATAAGTTAAAATAAGTACTTTATTAGTTAATTTGTAGATGACATCTCATCTTTTAAAGAAGTTATATTGGTGAGTTTTTATAAATTAGCTAATGGAGAGCTTATTTTTACTCATGAAGAAATTCATCTCATCTTTTTGCTTTTATTTTCTTCTTCTAGAAGTACTTCTAGAGAAGTTTACCCAAACAAACCCTATAGATACTTCCTTAAGTGCTTTTGGCGTTGTTTCAATCAAATTAGATTTTCACTTCGGAAATCCACGTAATAAAGGTTTGCATTAAACGTCAATATAACCGAGGTGAAACTCTTGTTCTGATTGAAAATCAATATCAAAAGCAAATAAAGAATTATATCTCAAGTTTTTTCAACTATTACTATAAGGTCATGTGTGGATAAATAGCATAATTAAGTACTGATTCAGTCTTAGCAAATGAGAGTGTTCATATATAAGGGTGTTTGGAAGAACTTAGTTAGGCTAATGACTTTCAGATAAGCTCTTTTCAGTTTATTTTTACAATCTTCAATGTCTAACAGAGTTGCAAAATTACCCGGATTCGGGGTAAGAATGGCGCAGAGGATTCCATTCTTTAAAATAAATCTGCTTTGCTCTCTGTGCATGGACAAGAACAAATGTTATTAGACGTTTATTACCAAATTACTAATTGCTTGAAATTTGAACAAAAACGTAACATGATGATGCATACCTCATTGCCACCTGCTTGAAGAGCAGTGACTTCTTCTGGAGAAAATTTAGCCATTGACACAGATTTAACTCTATGTGTAAACTCTCGGCTGTAATTCATAAAACGGTAATTAAGTACAAACAAATGACTATGAACAATGATGAAATATAAATATCAAATAATATACAATTAAAGTTAGCTTAAACATATTTAAGGTCTTTAATAAATTACATAATTTTGTTATGAGTCTCTAATAAATTTTAACATTGTTTTAAGTCTTGATATATTAAACCTTTTGTTTTAAATTCTTTTTGTCAATGATTACGTGACATCATTATAATTTGAAAAAAATAGTTTGTAAAGTGACACATTATCACTTAACTAATGGGAGAAACTAAAAACAAAAATTCAAATATATTAAAAACTCAAAATAACTTAAAATTCATTCAAGATTCAAAACAAAATACAATCATTTATAAGTTCAATTAAAAAAAGAAAAACACAGGAAAATGATTTCTATGCTTACTGTATTCCACTGCAATTTGTGCAGACAAAAGTCGAGAAAGTTGTACACACATATTGTGGTCCCTGATTCATGGGAATATGCAATGTTATGTTAGATATATTGCCATATATATATTGTTTTAACCACATGGAAACTGAGATATATAATCTATTAAGCAATACAGTTTAACACAAATTATACTCTTCAAATTAATGGAAAATTCTTATTCTAAATTTTTAGGACATGAATTATTGAGAGAACCGGTGTAATGTGAAAGTATGAGAAAAAGATACTAACCCTAGAATATTTTATATTGGTTGGATTAAAAACACAAATTGAAAAAAAAAAAAAAAAAAAAAAAAAAAAAAAAAAAAAAAAAAAAAAAAAAAAAAAAAAAAAAAAAAAATATTAAAAAAAAAAAAAAAAAAAAAAAAAAAAAAAAAAAAAAAAAAAAAAAAAAAAGCAAAAATGAAAATTAACTGTAACAAGCCTGGCCTTCACAATCTATATCTTTTTCTAATCAGCAAAATAAGATATATTTATGTGTGTAGGACACAAAGTTTACTCAAACCTACCTATATACAAATGAAAATCAGACATCATCTAGCATCCCTCATGTAAGCCACTGTTACAAGATATTTATATGACAATATAAATAAAATATAACTAAGGCTCATGGGAAGACCAAACACGTTTCAGAATAATGGACCAGCTATCAACACCGAATAAGTGTGCCCCCTGAATGCCAACAACAATAAGTGAATCATGCCTAAGCACGAGTTCCATCACCAAAATTGGACCTCTTTCAAATTACCCCATCACGACCCCTGATAAGAAAAGTCTCTAATAACTTTACGAAAACCCTCCTCATAAATTATGTTTCCATGTACAATGTGTTTAGTTAGAGATGAATAAGGATGGTAGGATTTTTTTTTTTTTTCTAGTTTCATTCATTTGTTTCAGAATTTTGGTCATCATCCCTTGTCTCCTATTTTTTTCTCCCGACTCCCTTCAATATTGAGATAATTTTCTAAAGAAAAAAAAAAGAGTGATTTGCAATTTTTAGTTTGTACTAAATAAATTGTACTGTAATCTTACTTTATTTTTCATTTATAATATTAATTTATAACAATAAAAAAAAAATTCCAATTTGGTAATATTTTATTAGATTATTTATCTTTTAAGTGCTCTCCACATTATCTACTACTCTCTTTCAAATTTTCATATAAATTTAATCATATTAAACTGTTAAAAATAAAGGAAAATTTTAACTTAAGGAATTAAAAGTAGAATCTTTTTGTGAAACAAGACATTTCCTCATGATTTCTAATGCATTCCTATAATATAAAAAATCTAATTTTTTATTCCTTAACAAAGTGTTTTTAGGACTGGTTTGAAGGACTAAAAAATAAAACATTTTGAAGAAATCAATATTTTTTTATTTTTTTCTATGTACCAAAAAAAACGAATGTACCAAAAAAAATTAATATTTTTTTTATATTCATTTCTTGTAAACCAAATAAGGAAATCCTTTATTCTAAAACAATAAAAGAAAATAAGGATATCCTCTTTTGCATTATCTTTCCCCTCCTTTGAATTAAAGGCACTAATATATTAGTTCTATTTGGTGCGTATTCACCTTTAACTTCTCTAGTATATTCTTCTTTTTGCATGTCACTCTTTATGTTTTACGTGATTTTCCCTTGTGAGCTTCTTGCAATCTTCCTTACAAGATAGACTTCAACAACCATCAAAGTAACAACAATAAAACAGAAAGCAAAACATATTTGCAAATACAAAGTTTATTTGAATACAACCACTCTGATTATCTTTGACTGTATCTCTTAAGCAGAAGGAGAAACAGATCTAAGGGAAATTCAAAAGGCCTGTGTCTATCTTTAGAAGCACGCTAGGGTCATTACAACCTCTAACCATTAAGCAAATTAAATTAATTTAAGAAGCCAATGAGGGTTCTTAGAGTTGGATTCCTACTAGTTGGTCCTTAATTGGTAGGTCATCTATAAGTACAAACAATACTTAGTCCTTAGTCAATAACAATAATCTTTTGTTGCTTTATTCCAGATCGTATTTCTATTTTTTTTTTTTTTTTGTTCAACCAGGTAACTAGAACCTTTGGTTCTTGAGGTATTCCTATAAAACTTTGATCCTTTGAGTTGACTATGAGACTAATTCTGAACGTGTATTATCAATTGAGCTACACCCATGAAATCATTTCTATGTATTTCACAGCAATTACAATAACAAAAGACACATTCTACTAAGTAATTAAGATAGGCTATATATATAGAGCACTTGATATCATTGAATTTGAGTAAAACGTAAAATTTTCAAGATATTATTCATCAAAAGATTCCTTTTAACAATTTCCTTTAATATATTTTTTTACTTCCCTCTGAACAAATTTAAAAATCATGCAATTTACTATTTTCACTAATGCTTCTAGCTAGTGATTTTTTTTTGCACATATTCAAATCACCTTAATTGATTTAATGTCATCTTTTCCACTATAGGTGTCATACGAATATATCCTAATTAATAAACAATCATTATTATCTATATTTAGTAACTAGCAGTTTTAAAAAAAAAAATACAGAAAACAAAACAAAATGATCTTCCCTTGCATAGCTGAGTTACCCCTCAAAATTAAAAATTACACTTCAATATGATGATTTGCATCTTGCAAGCCTTCTGCAGTAATACATTTTGCTTTTATGTTAAAAACAAAAATGGGTCATAGAGAGCAATCAATTAATAGTCATCTTTCCTTATGTTAAGTTCAAGTGCTAGATATTGCAAAAGAATACTAAAGAGGTATAGTTCAATTGATTAAATAACGTATGTGAGTATTATAAACTTTCTAATAATGTGTTTAATTTTTACTGATAAAAAAAATATTACAAAATAATAATTTTATACCAAAAGATTGCAGTTGATGCATCTTCTATTTTCAGGAAGTTTTAAAAGACTCCGAATTACTCTTTCAATCCTTTCCCCTTCTGTCTTCCGATTTCCCATTTTCAATTGCTTGGAACCTTAACCACAAAGAACACCAATGGAGCAAGTAAATATTTCGAAATTAACACATAACAAAATGATAAGCACCTTACTGTTATAGCCTACAAAATGAAATTCATTTTAATGAGAACATTAGAAAATGAACCTGCTTCTATCCGAGAGAGAAAAGGCAAGGTTTGACGGCAATGAAAATTGATGTCAATACAAGATTCGCAAGAGTTTTGAGAAGTTAGGGACAAAGATGTGCAAGAAAAAATTTAGTTGTTGAAGCCAAGGAGGGAAAATTGCCGAGAATAATGGTAACACCAACTTCTTTACCTATTTTGACCAATGAACGTAATTCTCTTTTGGTAATTAATTTCTCTTTTTTATATATATTTTATTCTATTTAGGCAGAAACAAGACATGGTCATTTTTGCAAAATCTTGTCCATTTATTATTATAAAAGAACTTAATGGATGGTATATATAGCCTGTAATACTTCATCTCTTAATGGATGGTACGTAAGTTCATGGACGGGTCTAAAATCTATTAAAGGTGGCTAATATTCTTTTTATGATTATTAAAATATCTAACTTTTAACAAATAATGTCTTACACACAAATATTTACGGTTTTACACATAAAATAAAAGTTTCTAATTTCTAACAATAAAGATAAGGGAACTCAATAAAAATATATATTTCAAATAAAAAATATTTCTATAATTCATAAAATATCAATTATTTTAAAAGAATTAAAGAAATATAATATATATTTATTCAAAATTTTGTTAAATAGCAGTATATAAGAACTGCAAAGTATATGAATATAAAATAATACTAACAAGTAACAAGTATACTAGAATAAAATGAAAGAGTAATACCTGAATTAAAATAAAATATAAGTCAAATTATTTAAATAAAAATAAATTCATACCTAAATATATTAATGCTTTGCCACCAAGTACAAATCAACTAACATGGTGTTGCACCAACTTAGTGATTTCGATTTCTTGCCCTACGTATCAACTTGTGTTAAATATTTGTATAGACTATAATCTTAAAATAATACTAGAAAGGAGAAGGTTGCTAAACATAGCAGTCTTATACAACTTGAGAATAAGATTGTCTTTCGTTGGCGTACTTGCAGTTTCTATCCAAAAATATTGAATCATTTAAAGTTAATTTAATTTTCTCATTCAAAACTTTTCAATCTTGAGTATGTGTTTCTAATTTTCTAAATGTAATTTAAGGAAAGACGTTTACAAGGCGACAAATATTTTTTTTCAAACAGTACATGTTTAATATTATTTTTTCAAAATAAAAAATTATCCTCCTCCTTTTTCATTTTTTTTATATTAGTTGTGTAACATTTCTCTAATAGGCTATTAGTGAACAATAAGATATAATAAACTAAATGTCCTTTTTACTCTAAGTTCTATGATTTTATAGCCTTATATGAATTTTTGTTCTACCTTAAGCATGATTAGCAAGCCAAAAAGTTAGAATAGATGAGGAAAAGCCCATAAGGCCCACTAAAGGCCAAGACTCATAAACCCTTCCCCATTCCCCATTTGCTCATTACACAACATAATACACACATTCCACTAGGAGGAAAGGAGAAAAGATAAGAAGAAAAAGAAGAGAATGAGAAGGAGGACCCACTCACACCCACACACTAGGATCGCATATAAGGAGTATTTCCTTTTCACCGTTACCCTTCTCTAATCTGATCTATGGATTGTTGTTGTTGTTGTTTTTACAAATTGATTTAATCTTGAAACCCCAACACAGAAAATTGTTTCTTTTCTTTGTATTTGCATGATTGAATTGTTATTTGAATGAAACTAGTTATCTACGTACTAGAAGAACAATTATAATGCATTTATGTTGGTTTGAAATGGATCAGCGAGAAGATTTATCATTTGTAGAATTGCCCTCCACTATTGCACAAAACCCATTTTATGTTGGTTAAAAAGGGTGTTTTACATAAAGTTATTTAGATGACATAGATGTTGGCAATGTAGAAAGTTTCATTTTCTATATTGATTTTATTTTGAACCAATGTATTATCTTTTGTTCCTATGTTCTAGTTTTTTCAAATCTAAATATGCTTTGGCCAATCCACTCCAAATCAATCTCTATATCGATTTGATTATTATTCACCATTGCAACTCCAATCACAAAAGTTATAGGACAAACTTTTAAGTCTCATAATCACTCTCAACTTCTCAAAAGCACAATAATGACAGAAATTCTGCCAGATTTTTTTCATTTTCCCAAATCCTCCGTGGATCTACAATGGCTTTCTTGCTTTATGGCATTTTGGAATTGGATCTCCATACCCACATAACCTCAAATTTACATACCTTAACGTTGGTGGAAGATGACCGACACAAAGCTTCATGAGATCCATCAACAAGTGGATGTCGGCACTAATGTTGTGTCTGTCCAAAACTTTTGTGGAGATGGAGTTAACATTGGACTTCCATGACAACATCCTATTAGTCCAAAACATCTACAATCACGACTATTAGACAATGTTCCTGGCATTCACAGGTGGAGAAGTTCTTTAATGAGTTGGCCATTGGATCAATGCTCCACAAATGTTTTGTTAAAAGAAGGACTTTTGCGTTAAGAATCATGACACCCAAAGGCTATGTTAAAAGATCATAATGTTGTGTTGCTTCATTAAGGCTCAACCTAGCCCCATTTTTCGTCCTTGCCATTGCCTTTTACATTAGTTGAGAAAGCAACCAAGTAACAAAAAAAGCTCTTTTTACATCAATTTAGTTGTTTTCAATTTCAAAATGTTGTCACTGCGTCCATTTCTACATATTGATTTTTAAACAATTGAAGTAGAAAACATAAAGTGAAATTTCTTTTATGTAGCCATGCTCACTCGCCAAGTGAACACCAATTTGCTAAGCAAGAGATGACACTCACTATGAATTTTGCTTTTTGAGCCTTCCTATTTTCTTACATATATACCCTAATTTTGATTTTGGTAATTAATTGTTTCCCAAAGATATTCCTTTTTTAAAAATAGAAACGAATTTTCATAATGTATTTTTGGTTTTAGTAGATATTTTAAAATTTAATTTCTTGAATGTATTTAACATATTTTCAAAACTAATTTCTAGAAGTGGTAGATTTTAACAGTTCTTGAAACTAATTTCTAAAAAATAGAAAAAATCATCCTTTTAAAAAATATGCATTGTGCAACACTCTTTGAGATCTGCCACTTCTTTGAAAGCACCTTCACACCATATTAAAATAGGGATATAAGAGTGCTCGCTTTGTGTGGTGTTGGTAGAACTTTTATATTCCACTTGTAATGCCTTGACGACCATATTAAACAATTGAATCGCATATTTTTGAAACTCTTGACTTAATGTGGTAACTTGGCATAAAGTGGGAATCAAACTTTTATTTACAAATGCTTAGAACTTTGATGATAATATATATAGGGGTTTTGCTAATATATACACTCATTTTTTTCAATTAGAGTGCATTATCAAGCTTCACCAAAAGTTTTAGGACAAAAAATCATTAATTCATTGTGTTTTAGTTAATTCAAGTTAGGGTATTATAGTAATTAAATTTTTAAATTTTAAATAAATAAAAAATTTAATGTATTCATTTATTACTCGTTTCTCCCTCTTATATAATCTCTCACCTAGAAGTCAGTGATCTATTCACAAAACCTCAACATTGTTATGTTCTTCTATCTTCTAATTGTTGTCTTCTTCTTTCTTCTATTTGTCGTTAACATTTTTGTTTTATGAATTTTGCTGGAAAAAGAGAAGACATAAGAGAGAGAAATGAGTAATAAGTGAATACATTCAATTTTTTATTTAAAAAGATAACATTTAATTACTATAATACCCTTATCTTGAATTGATTGAAACACAAGGAATGAATTGACTTTTTGTCCTAAAATTTTGGTGTAGCTTGTTATTACACTCCAACCAAAAAAAAGAGTGTGTGCACACACACACACACACACACATACATACATATATATATATATATATATATATATATATATATATATATATGAGGAGAGATTCACTAACAAGAGTAACTCTTTTAGAGTTACTCCTCATCCTCACCATTCATTTTCTTAAGATCTAATGGTTGTAATTAGTAACTAACCTTAACCATTAGATCTCAAGAAAATGAATGGTGAGGATGAGGAGTTGTTTTAATTAAATAGTTACTCTTGGAATAAGTGGATCCCTCCTCTCCCCCCTATCTATCTATCTATCTATCTACACACGCGCACACACACACACACACACACACACACACACATATATATAACTTTATTATGAGTTTTCTTTGCTTGAAAATGATATGAACAAACCTCAAGACTACAAAGATATATGGTGTTTTTGAGATTAAAGAAGAGGTGCTTGCTATAAATTTATGTTACAAGTAACACTGGTTTTGAATATATTTTGCGCTTAAAGCAATGCATTTGATTTTGACTAAATCTCTTGGGAGGTCAAACAGTCTAAGCATGTTGTACAAGAAGATTGCAATTTTTTAGTTTTAATTGATTGGGAGATAATTTTGAATAGAGATAAAAATAGAAATAACATGGGAAGAATTGTGACAATCAGATTAAAGCACATTGCTTATTTTAAAATAAAAAAGCATTTATCGCATGTTTCATTTTGAAATGCAATTCAATGACTTCTGCAACAAATTGATTGAGTCTTACTTTATTGTATCCTATTTTGAAAAAATAATAATTCAAAAGTGTAATAGTTTTAAACTTCTAAAAATTTATTTCTAGAATGTATTCATTTTCTTCTTTATTCAAAATCAATCTTACATTCCAATGAAACTCTAGAAAATTGTTCAATTTGTGCAACATGATTTTCCTCTTTAACCTTGTAGGTGATTAAGTCAATATCACATGCATTGCTATAAACGAAGAAATTTCCAAAACCAATGCTACTTGCAACAAAAAATCTATGGAAAGCATCTCTTTTTCAATCCAAGAAAAGCCATATATCTTTATGGTCTTGAGATTTGTTCTGAAGCATGAAGGTGACAGACTAATGTTGTTTTAAGCATTTTCAATTTTTCATGCATATACACACCCCTTGTATATGAAGAAAACATATATATTTTTTATCATGAAAGTCATAAGTATTCATAAATAAATGAATGATTTATGTTTTAGATTAGGTTATCATAGTAAAGCTAAAAACTTTGACAATAAGTGAGTTTTATAATATGGTTTATAATGAATCACATTTGAAGGAGTAGAGAAGGGGCTTTAAAGGTGTAAGAATGTGGTTTGTTGTATTTCAAGAATGTGATGTGGCGGTGCTAAAGATTCGAGGAAATCCTTGGTTGAGCTCAAGATCTTCCTTTCATCTTCTTGTCAAATCCTAGCTTGGAGATGCTTCTTGGTAATTAAAGGAAGGTTACCTTTTTTTTGTTTATGACGGGTTTGAGTTCTTTGGTTTGAATCTTCAGTTCTTTTATTGGTGTTTAGTATTTAGAAGCTTAAATGTTGATTATTGACATGTTTATTGTGAGTTTGGAAGCTTGGGTAACCATGAATGGCGTTGAAAGCTTGGATTTTTGAAGGAATCATGTTGCAAATTGCAAATTGGTTTATGTCAAGATTTTTAAGCTTAAACAAATTTTGGTTTATATGTGAGATTTAGCATTTTGGACAAAATTGGCTTAAACCAACATTTTCTTGCTAAAAAGAATTTTGGATCGAATGTAAAGTGGACGTAATTGGAAGCTTGTGAATTATGAACCATGATATTAAGGTGTGGAAAATATTGGCTTAAGCCAAGAGAGTTGGACTTTAGCGAATTTTGGATAGAATGTGAAGTATGAAGCCTAGACAAAATTGGCTTAAGCTGAAAATTGTGGACTTAAGCGGATTTTGAAAATTTGGTGAATGACTTATGCAAAAAAAATTATAGCTTCAACCAAATTTGGGTAGAATGGTGTTATATATTGAATGTTTTCTTTAAAGTTTCTAAACCAATCCCAAATGCATATCTAATTGTTTTATGAGTTATATAAAAGGAGTAAAGTGGTTTTTTATGATAGTACGCATCATGTATTCTCATTTTAAATTGAAATTATTTCCTTTTTTTTAGATATGGACATGAAAAGAAGAGAAATAACTATGTTATTGTTGATACTTATAATATGTTTTGAGAAATATTGTTGTTGTTAAAATGAGTGTGATTTTGAAAAAATGGAATGAGATCTTAATGGAATGTTGATGAGTTTATGTTATGGAAAACCCTTGCGGTGTTGAACTTGATGATGATGATGATGATGATGATGTGATGCTTATAATATGTTAAGATGATTTCCATTTGTTATTGTTTGGATTATTGATTGTTGGGGTGTATGTGGACCCATAAATCAAGCCATTAGAGATGGAGAGTATCAAGGTATTATACCTAGAACAATAGGGGATTCAAAATGTGTGTTACCATTGGAATATGGAGAGTGTAGATATATATTTCATTGTTGTTGAAATACGATGGATGCTAAAAAGTATGTCTTTGTCGTTGGAAGTACGATGGGCACACATAAATATTTATTTGTTGTTGGGGATAGGTGTGAAAATATGGGTGCACAACAATATTCCATTGTCGTTGGAGATAGGTGTGAAAATAATATGAACAACACACAAGAACCAAGAGAGGGGTGACTTGGTTGATCTTGGACAAGTAAAAATTCTTAAACAATCAGAGTCAACAAGATCGTATCACAAAAAATCCAAGAAAGCTTTCAACCAATCAAACACCACTGCTCAAAGAATGCAATCAAAATCTTTTTCTGTTGTTTGTGAAATGCACCACCAATGAATGACAAATAATAACAAGAAAAGATAAAGATCAAGTAGTGAATACAAGGATTTATACTGGTTCACTTCTTAACCTAGAGAAGCTACATGCAGTTCTTCTAACCAACAAGTTAGAGTTCCACTAATAACAATTTGTTTCTTACAAGCTTTTTACAACCACTCTCAATCACACCTAGATCAAGAACGAGATCTCTAACACACTTAGATTCTCTGTGATCAAGACATAGAGAACAAATTTCCCTAATTTTACCCCTAGGAACAGTTATCCTAGTAAAGCTTTAAGAAATCATATGTTCTTAATACAAAAAGAAACTCAAAAGACTTCACAACAAAGTATAAAGAAAGAAACTACCTAATGATCCAGTAATTGATGTATGCAAATGATTTAGTAGACTTGAATTAAAAGGTAGAAGAAGTTACTTCAGAACTTTCTTTTCAACACTTCTTTTGAAAGCTTGTCCAAGAAGAAACCCTCCTTTGAAATCTTTGAATCTTGAGGATTTGTGAGACTTAACAGAGTTTAGCACTTGAAATCTTTTCTTACTTCAAAAAGCTAATAAAAGTACTTTACAATTTCGTTATTCTTTTTCCAAACACCCAAAAGCTATTTATAGAAATCAATTTGTAACTGTCACTAATCGATTAATTCACTAATGTAATCTATTAAATTCACTTATGTAATCGATTGTTAACATATTTAATCGATTAAAGTATTCTTGAACTTTCTGGAAAAGATTCATGAGCAACGTAATTGATTAATTCATAATGTAATCGATTATCACAAGAAATCTTAGTTCAAAAGACGCGTCAAGTAATCGATTACAGCAATATCGTAATCGATTATCACATGAAGACTTTTCTGTGACTTTGTGAAGTGTAATCGATTACCATACTCTTGTATCGATTAAAGTGTTCTTGAAAGCTTAAGTAATAGATTATCATTAGCTGGTAATCGATTAAAGCAAAGAAAACTTGTTTTCCTAAAAAACTTAAACATTGAACACTTTGGCTTTTACGCAATCATGAAAACTCTTTGTTTCAGAAAAGCTTTTTCACAAGACTTATGCTTTTATGAAAACATGAATGCAAAAACCATGTATGAGCTTTATGCAATGGATGATAGGAAGTTTCATCTCATACACAAATTACAACTACCAATCAAATTGATTTGGCATGTAAAAAGCATAAATACTTTGTAGACTTTGAGACTCAGTTTCTTAATCCTCTTGAGTTCCCCCTGACTCTAACAAAGTGGGTGCACATAAATATTCCATTATCATTAGGGATAGGATGGGTGCATAGAAATATATCTTCTATGTTGAATTGCACGAAGTAGAGTCAGTGCATACTGGGAGTTTATTTGAAATTTTAATTGAAATTAAAAATATAATTAAGATTTCCTAAAATATGCTTTTATTCCACTATTTAAATGAAATTATTATATTAATCTCTAAAAATTTGTAATTAATTCAATTGATATTATTTTAACTTGATACATTTTTGGGAGGTCAACAACATTGTTTCTGATTGTTGGTAGTTTTCTTAGAATTTTTTGAATTCGTTTACGTTGAAATGACTATTTTGGCTCAATTTTTAGTTAAATATGAAAATAGTCATATTTAATTTGAATAATTAATTATAAATTTCAAAATTCTTGAAAATTAACATATATTATTTTAAGTCAGAAAATAAATTTTGAAGAGTAAAATTATAATTTTACTATTTTCATCGGTTTCATTAAATTAATCATGTTTAACTAGTTTTAACTCAAAATATTATTTAAAAATTATTTTTAATAAATGAGTTAATAATTTTCCAAAAGTAAAATTATTAAAATATTTTTTTAATAATCTTTTTAAAATATCTCTTTGACTAGATTCAATATTCAGAGCATAATAATTAGATCATTATAAAATTTACCCCGTAAACTAATTTCTTAATGTAGAATTTTAAACATGTGTATTCACTAGTTATAAATAAAAAAAAGCCTCACATTCCATTTATGGCATACTTAAGCATATGGTGCTCCTTATTCTTTCTCGCAATTAGTAGCTCCTAAAACTAACACTAAACTCTGGTAAATATGGAACTACAAGAAGTTAAGGTGTAGAATTTGTAACAGACTGGTTTCATGGATATATAGGTTTTATGCTTCTATTTTCTTGTTTTTCTCTACATATGTTTGTTGTTGTAATGGTTCCTTTGATGATTCAGTTGAATCTGATTTAAATTCCTAATGAGGGGTTAGATTAATTCTGAAATCATGGGGTTACATTAACTATAAAAGAAATCATACTATTTTAATTTTACCGAGATGTTCAATACAAGTTAAATACTCTTTTTTTGGTGGAGAACAATTTAACTACTCTAGCATAACATTCATAGATAAATAGAAGATTATGATGTTCAATTTATAGAAACTTATGATGCTTAGTGCAAAGAGTCCAATAGAACCACACATGTTCTGGTATATGTATTTGCGATTGTGGCAGCAAAACCTTGATTCTAGTGTGATGGGCTGATGGTTGCCATTATAGCTTTTTGATGAACTTGTTTTTATTTCTGATGTGTTGGGTATCTTGATGTTTATAATTAATGTAATAGTTGCTTAGGTGTCATATGGTTTTGCTTCTCATGTTGGTTAATTACACAACTTTTTGCGTTATAACTAGCATTGTTTCCAAATGTATATGTCACTCTCACTTATTTTGATGTGTGTAATTGTGCATATTAATCTAGAGGATTGTCGGTGTTTTCAAGGATGCTCCAGTATGAAAACAATAGGAATATCCACAATAACCAAGAGGGGGAGGGTGAATTGGTTTAAACTTGGTCTTTTAAAATTATTTATAAAATCAGAGTCTAAGGATCTTAATCACTTCAAACCAAGAATGCTTTCAATCAATCAAATTACTTAGCATAAGAAATCAATAGCTCAAAACAGAACTTATTGAGTAATGATAATAACACCAAGAACAAATGAACAAGATTACTTGAAGAGATAGAGATAAAGAAAATCAACACAAGCAATTTATACTGGTTCACTTCTCAAGAGAAGCTACATTCAGTTTCTTCTAATCAACACTAGATTAGAGTTCCACTATTATAAAATTATGTTCTTACAAGCTTTACAACAATCCTTCTTTATCAACCCTAGATAAAGAATAGAAATCTAAAACCCTATTAGACACCTAATGATCAAGAACAAGAGAACACTACTCTATTCTCCCCTAGAGAACACTACTCTAGAACAAGCTTCAAAGAACCCTTTACAATAGTATCAAATAACAGAAATTACAAAAATGAAATTACACTCAAAGATTATGGAGAGAAACAACCTGATGATCCAGTGAATATGAAAGCATGAGTTACTAATCAAGGTTGAATGTAGAAACAGATTTTCAGATTTTCAGAACATACTCTCCATTACTTTTTTGAAATCTTTTGCCCAAGAAGTCATTCAATTCCCATGAGGATTAAAGAGTGGGACAAGAAGTAAGTAAACCCAGAAAATCACTTTAGAACTTTGTGAAAGCTTGTGTGTATTCAAAAATTTCGAAGTATTCAAGTTAAGTTTCAAGCCAAGCCTTTCTTCTATTTATAACAGATTTTTATAACAACCTGTAATCGATTACACACACCTAATAATCAATTAAAACGAGTCATGTAATCAATTAAATTACCACTTAATCGATTAAAGTGTTCAAGGCTGAATTCTGGGTTTCACAACGAACAAGATAATCGATTAAACCGAGTTGTAATCGATTAAAGCAGTGAAGTTTTATAACTAAGCATCTTGTGTAATCGATTACAATATTTGGTAATCGATTAAGGCAGTGAAGCAAGCTTTATCAAATAGCCTATGTAATCGATTACAATATTTGGTAATCGATTAAATTAGTGAAAACATGATTTTCAAGATAGCTTGTGTAATCGATTACTGTAAATGGTAATCGATTAAAGCAGCAATGTATTACTTTTGATTTGCACTATTTAATCGATTACAAGAAATGCGTAATCGATTAATATATTCATTAAAGCTTTTCCAGTTTTAAACACGAACCAAATAATCGATTAATCCTTAATGTAATTGATTAAACCGTTCATCAAAACTTTTCCAGTTTTAAACATAAACTAAATAATCGATTAATCTTCTGGGTAATCGATTAAAACAATGAAAATACATTTTTCCAAAAACATTACCCATTTAGTTCTTTTTCGAAATAGCTTGATACTTTGATGAAAACACTTAAGCATGTAAATGATTATACGCATGCAAATGCAAGGATCAACAGATTTGTTTCTCATACACTTCATTTTGAATTTCAATCTTCAAGGCATGTGAAAAGCTCAAAATATTCTTCTAAGTCAAAAGCTTCATTCTTCTTGTTGCTCCCCTATATCCAACACAGTATATACCTGACACTTGAGTGCTTGAGTCTATTATTAAAGCTATCTTTGAAAACTTTGTTGTGTTGAACTGTTGTTCACTTTGTTTTAATTTGTACTTCACGCTTGTCGTGCTCATTTTGACAATATGACTTCTATTTACATTGTTGTGATGTGTTATGAAAATTTCAATTTGTTATTAATATACAATTATATCAAAATTCTTGCCAATGATGATATGTCTTTTATAAAGTGTGAATTTCGGTTGGAATCTACTATGATGGGCATGTTTAATTGTGGTTCGTAAAATCAATATATAATTTTCATGTTGATTGCTGAATATAATAAAAAGTAAGTCTTTTTTTTTGTCACAATTTAAGAAAAAATTGTATTTAGTCCTCCTTCTCTTAGAAAAGTTCAATATTTTTTATCAAAGATATAATAAAAGTAAATTAAATAAAATTGAAATTTTCATATTTAAATATGAATTTAAAATAAAATTTTGCATATGGAGAAATTAAATTGCCCCATCCAAACTAAGAATTTGAAATTCCAAGGAATTTGAATTGATTGATCCAAACAAATCATTTATAAAATGAAGGAATTGTAAATAAGAGCATTTTGAATCTCTAACATTTCCAATTCCCTGAAATTTTGAAATTCTCCATCCAAACACATGGTAAAGTTTTTGGTTTTAGGTCAGAACAAAACATAGGGAACCCATAAAATGTTTTGTTTCAGATATCTTTGAGATTACATGCTTCCAATCTGAATGATCCACACACATCTTTAAGAACTTAAAAGACGATGGTTGAGTGACTCCTCTCTCAAAACTGAAAAAAAGTTTCCTTAAGCAAAGTTAATGGGGACTACCCTTGAACAGATTCTTAAGACTAGCAATAAAGCATGCATGTTTTACCATTTGCGCAAACAATTTTTGTCATGGCTAAACAATCGCATGCTTAGAGGCATGATGTTGTTTCTCATAATCATCATCAAAAAGAAATTTTCACGGAATAAGCGACTAAGGATTAGCCGCCATTATCAACAAGAAAATCACTAGAAAACATAAACCCTAGTAGAGACGACATAGCCTCTCCATTGAATATTAATATAATCAACAATAATCGGACTACATAAATAATAATTAAAAAATATGATATTATTTTAATAATGTAATAATATAAATTATTAAAATAAAAATATATATTTAAAAAATTATTTATTTGTATATTATGTTAGCATATATTATTTTAAATAAAAAAACTATTATGAATTGACTTAGTACTATTTCTTTCTTTAATTTAAACTATAATAAAAAAATTGGATAGTATTCTAGACGTGGACAAAAAAAAAATGTTGTAACAAAATAGGGACTATAAAAATTTAATACAACCTTGCAACAAAATATATAATTCAGTTATAGAATTGTGATAAAATTTATTATCTCGTCTCAAGTTTGTGGGGGAATATTGCAACATAGTATAAAGTCTAAATAAATTTAAAAATTAAGTTTGTTATACAATTTGGTCCAAAATATGTCACATTAATTTTTTGGGATGAAAAAATTATCATCCCAAATTTTGCCTCAATTATTTTTGTAGTAGTGTTAAAATTTACAACTAAGTATCACGCATTATTTTAAGTTGAATTGCATTTCAAAATTTTGAATTTTTCATTCAGCTATCCAAAATAAATGTGGAAGAATTAGACAAATCATTAATAAAGTGTTACACTTTTCACCAACCTTTCATTGATTCTTATTCCTCTTCTTCTCTTTAGGTAATTTTGCTTCACTCTCTCCCTCTTGTGTATCAATTTCTTTATTTTTTTTTTATGCTTTAGTTCTTTTTATCAACCATATATGGTGTCAATTGTTGAATCACTAATGTTTGTTCTTTTGGTGGTTTGTAGTCTTTTTGCGTAGCACTCTTGATTATGCTTGTTAGAGTTTAATTACTTGTTTCAATGTAGGTTTGCGATGGGTGTAAATGAAAAATTATTTCATTGATTATTTGTAATTTTAAAGAAGTGCATGGAAACTTGATAAGGTTCAGATTTTTTGGTATTTCATATAAGAATATGGGTTAAATTCTTGGAATTGACATGCTGAACTGATATTTAAGTTACATGAATCCTTAATCAAACTAATTGCAAGTTTAAAAAAATTCTTTCCTTTTAGTGATTGTTTGACATAAATATGTTTCACTCTAATTAGAGGCAATCTTTTTTAATTAATTATTTCTTTTAAATAGGTTGCCCTTGGGATTGTCATCGAAATATTTTTTATTTTCTTTATTTTCTTTTTAATAATGTTTTTATTTTTAAAGTTTTTAATGATGTTTTTAATTGTCCCCCACATTTATTGATTTATTATTTGTGGCATCAAGTACTAGGTTTATTTATTTTCTTCTTGGCATTGGAAACAATTGTTATAGCTTATGGCTATGATATATATTTTGCTAATTTAGTTAACTACATTTTTATAACTTTTGGATGGTTGACTCATTGCATAATAAGGGTGTGAGAAGATTTTTTAATTTGAACTCATCCAAGACCAAAATAAACCAGACTCAAATTAAAGTGTGTAGATAGTTCATATCAGGTGAGCAGGTAATTGGATTAAAGGAAAGAGTAAGGAACAAGTACATCAGGTCAAGGTTAGTTTATTCTTTTTATCCATAAGTAACCAAAGCCGATCACATTATATCTGTATAACATAAGAAAAACCCTAGGTATAAAAGCTATTCTAATCACCATAGAGGATTTCATTTTATGCTGCACAACTCTTCTTGCCTTTCTCTCGTCTCTTTTCTTCAACTCTCTTCTTCTCTTTGTGACTAAACTACCTGGCTTTCTCACCCTCTTTTTTTGTTTTCCTTAGTTTTAATCCTGATTACTAATTCTTTTCTTGTTTGCTTGGAGATTACCACCAATGTGTAAGGAGGGACAGAGCTCTATGATAAAGATAACAGAAGCGAAGCTTAGAAAATGGATGGACACTCACCTTGTTCTATGCTACCTACAATATATTTTAAATGCATCAAAGCTTAAGCATTTTGGTCTCCCCCTCACCATTAGAGAATTTGTGTATTTGTAAGAATTGAAATTTGGTATTTTGATGTGGGTTTTGTTTGTTTTCATTCTATTTTCTACTTACGTAAAATTAACAACCCCAAACCCTTATCCTCCAATATGTTTTATGGGTGTTATGTGATTTGGTAGAAGTTGAGAGGCGACCCAGAAGTCCAAGTACGTGTTTTACACATTTCTCTCCATAACAATGATTATGCATATAGCTTAAATTCATTATGTAAATTTTAGTATCATTCGTAGTGTTCGTCTGTAATTTTTTTAAATAACATTTTATTTCAAATAAAAATTTCTTAGACTTTGACTAGTTAAAATGCTATATTGAACAAATACAAACCTTTGTTATTAAATAATGTATGGCCCATATTTTTAAAAAAAGTTATTAAAATTAATATAATAGATAATAGTGTCAAGTTTACCAAACACACTAATTTTAACGTCGATTTTTTTCTACACAAATTCATTTTCGAAATCATATTTTTCTCATGTGTTTTCCCTACTCAGATTTAAGATTCATTGTTAGAAGCATCTAAATACTTGAAGTTGTTGCAAAAGAATTCCCTAATTCATTAGAGACACACTTGCTCGATTTTGAATTATATACAAGGAAACAAAATTTTTGCTTGCCTTTTAAGTATAAGGAACCCAATACCTCAGTTTAACTGACATCATTTGGTTTATTTTTATGTATGTATACGAATATTGAATGCTAAGACCCTGTTTAATTCATTGAAATTTCTAATGATTATTGAATTAAAAACGGAATTAATTTTAAACATTGAAGATTGTAACTTGCAATTTTTATTCCCTTGTCAATGGTGGGTTATTGTTGATTTTAAGCAAATCATATCATTATGATGCATAATTTTATCATAAATAGATAATTTTGATGATTTTGATGTCTTTTGCTAGATTTTTCCTATCCCTTAATCTTGATAGCACTAAATGAAAATCGGAGATTCTTTTATGCCTTTTGTCAACTTTATTTCTTAAAATTTTTGCTTTTATTTTTTTGTAGGTCAGATTACTCATGATGCTAATGAAGCTAAATGTTGAGGAACCTCTAGTCATTTGAAACATAGCAAAATGTTATTATTAGTGCTTGGATAAAGGCTAATGAGCAATGAGGTAAAAAAAATGGACCAAAACAACACCATATATTATCACTTCCAAGTTCTCCTAATAGTGCACCCTTTTTATTAATATAAAATTTCATTATCACTATAATGGGGCATACTGATGAAATGGTAAAATTTAAACATGGTAGCTGTTTCATTATGCTAGCTTATTCTTACCACATGCACGTTAAGCAATTAAGGGAAATAAATAAATAATATATTTTTCACATGTAAATGTAACCAAGTGTGTTATTTTTTTAGGCTTAAATATATTTTTGGACCTTGTAATATAGTGTTTTTTCTTTGTTTTGGTGCTTGAAAAATATTTTTAAAATGGTCTTACTAAAAAAAATTACTTTGGTCCTTGTTATTTCATTTTAGACCTTCTAAATATATCTATTTTTTTGTTTCAGACCCTATAATATTTTGTTCATTTTGAATTAGTCCCTTTGGAAATTATGGGGTCCAACTAAATTTTTACTTAATATGGACCACTAGTATTGTTTAAATAATTTTGGTCTAAATGGTATTACAGGTCTTGCATGAGAAAGATGTAATACCAAGAAGAAGCATGTTGATCTTGAAAGAGTTGATAATTTGACAATGGAATGATATGGTGAGTAGGCTTTTACATATTTCACCCTTTATTTGCCATTTTTTTTGTAAAGAAAGCCTTCCAATTTTCATAATTCTACTACATTAACACTTTAGAGCTTTCTCATTTTTATGTATCACTTCTCCATTTAATTAGCATACAATGAATGTTTTGAGATATGAGACTAATTACTAATTTCAAGTTTTTGATTATATTTCTTCACTAATAATTGTCTAGATAGAGATTTACTTATCTCATATGTTATAGTGCAAGTATGAATGTGAATTCCCAAATTGGGTAGAAATGAGCAAGTTGAACAATATATAAGTAAGAAAGATCCATAAACCTAATATCTTAAGGTCTTGGGTTGAATGTGGTGTCAATTTCACTTTTTTGGTGTTCTCTTGGCCCATTGATGGAGTTATCCTTGGTGTTTTACTCCCCTTGTATTCCCTACAAGTAGTATTAAAGTCAATAGTTTGACTTGGTGACCGACTTAAACGAGTATTGAGACATAGTGCAATTGGTGGTGGATTCATGCATGAAGATCCCTTGTATGGAAAATCTTCTTGGTGGTTGATCCATATATGGAGGTTGAAAGTCTACTTGACAATATGGATGTCAAGCGATGTGTCTCATTGATGTGATCTAAAGGGGAGTATGCCATGTGGAAGAGACTCACACTTGAGTGAGAGATTGTTAAAGTGAAAGTGTAAATGTGAAGTCCCACATTGGATAGAAATTGGCAAGTTGAGCAAAATAAAAGTGAGACAGACTCATAAAACTAGTGCTTTATGATTTTGGGTTGAATGTGGCGTCAAGTTCACTTGAGTGGTGCGTTCATGGCCTATCGATGGAGTTCTCCTTTAAGTTTTACCCCACTCATAACATTTTAAAAAATATTACATTAACTTAATTAGCATCATTTTTAAAATGTTATAATTAAATGCTAGAGCGGTAAAAAAATTAAGGGTAAACTATGTTTTTCTTTCCTAAACTTTTCGACATTTATGTTTTTGGTACCTAAACTTTTCAACAACCATTCAACACCCTCGAACCTTTTTTCCCACCATATATTTTAGTCCGTTTCTTCTACTTTGGCCATAGAGTGATGAAGCGGCATTGGTTTTATTATTTTTGTATTGTATTTTTTGGTGGTTAAGAATCGCCAAAAATTGAAGAACCCACTTGAAAAATTTCAACGAAAACGAGATTCAAATTCAAGAACAATCTAATAATCACCATGAAAATAGTAGAAACAATGAACATATATAGTAGGCATAATCACACCAATCACAAGTCACAATTAAAAATCACACAAACAAATTGAAGTGGATCAGAAAGTCACTAGAAGGGGGTTGAATAATGACACTTAATCGATTGTAACTTTTATGCAAATTAAAGAACACTCGGCTTCAAAAGTTTTATGATATATCATAATACCAACTTCAAGAAGCTTTGTTGAGAGCAAAGATTACCCTTTGGTATACTATTTTGTATAAAATATTTTTTCAATAATAATCATACAAAAATACTTTCATATACTACACTAGAATCTACTCATAAAATATCATATTCAGGGTAGGTTTAATCTAGTTTATCAGTTTAAAATGAGTAGTTGCATGCTTCTTGATATGGAAAAACTATTTGAGTTGGCTTAAAATAGTTTTATAGCAAAGATAAAACCATTTAAAACCAAGCTACTCAAGAAAAGGATTCAGAAAACACATTGATCAAAAGCAATAAGAAGGATAAAGCACACAGGGAAATTACCCGGTACACCCCACCTGGGCTTCATCTAATCCCTACAATTATAGGCTTTCCATTAACACAAGCATCAATTGAGTATTTTTTATTTTCTGAAGCCTAACCAAGCTCCTACACCTCAGTATTCTCTAAGTCTCTGTAAGCTCCCCCGAGTATTCTTTCAAGAAGCCTCTTCATGCTTAACCCAATATTCTTTAAGACTCTACAGTCTCTTTATCAAAGTATTCTTTCAGAATGCCTCTCCAAGCTTCAAACCCTCAATAGCAATTGCTACTTAACCTTGCTCCAATAAGTTATGTTCACTCTTAACCTTCAGAAGCAACAATCACTCGATTACTCTTCTAAGGTTCCTTATCCTAAATGATTTCTATTTGGACAGGTGCCTAATACATCTAACAAGGAAAATCTCATCAATAATCTCCCAATGAGAAGATGTTTACATATTCTTTGTGGCTAGATATATTTGGCTATACAAATCAAGATAATCTAGGATAAGGAAGTCTAGAATCAAAAGTTGATAAGCCTTCTGAATTATGACCTCTCTAAGTTGTTTCCTTCCTACTAAAGAACTCCACATGCACTCCAACGTCCTTACATAGACTTTCTAGGAGATGAACGTTGCACCATGTTACTAGTCATATACAACTTTTCATATTTGCACTTTGACATAGAAAACATTATTGCCCTTCTGCTTTTTGTTTCCTATTTTGAAGTTGGACAGGCTTCAGATTTGGGAAACCAAGGTTGTAGACAAATACTTCACACCTTGTTCTCCATGCTTCTTGTAAGTCCTATGTTTTTAAAAGCACTTTAACGCAAACCATTAGTAGCAAAAGTCTAAAAAACTTAAAGTCTACTTCTTAAAGTGTAACACCCCGTAGTACTCCGGTTGTTACTCATCTTGGTAATAGAGTTTTCAGCGGAAGACTTATTAAAATCCGTTTTGGAAACATAGTATAGAAATCGTGATTAAATTTTTCCAAAACATTTTCTCAAATTCTTTTCCCAACATGTTCACATAATACGATACTGCGATGCTAGATTTAATTTAACTACTAACCCCAGGCATAACTTAATACAGAAAGCTGAATACTTCATACATAAATAACTCTTAAGTCGTACATACAGATATCCACCCTTAAGGCGGTGGCACAAATACAAACTTAGTCTTAACATAGATATTATCTATCAACTGATCCACAGTACTACAGTAGTTCTATCGTACTGGAACACACGCCTAAATATGTCACACGCAAACGAGAAGATAATCTAATCCGAATCAACAGCAGCTGCTGCTCCATCACGTGCCCATAGGAGCCTTGCTAGAAGAGGGATCTCCCCTACTAACTCCTCCTGAAATAATATTCCCCAAGAAAAGGGGTGAGACAACCCGAGTCTCAGTAAGCTCCAGGGGCTTAAAGAAGCCTCTAAGTCCCTGAACTCACTTTCAACACAACAGTCTATATAATATGTAATGGTAACAGATAGGTAATACTAACAGTTATATAGATAAGTATACAGGCAATAGAAGCAATATAATTACAGTGATACAAACAGATATACAGGCAAAAGAAGCAATACAAGAATGTAAGCAACTAAACTTTTCTCTTTAGTGGTTCGATGCTCCGGGACTTGAACCCGAAGTCTTACTCTACACCCATCTCATCTTGCCCTGGTTCCTCTGCCAAGGTCTTACCATTTGTCTTAACAATAGATGCTTTGGGACTTGAACCCAAAGTCTTATCAAAAGGTGCTCTGGGACTTGAACCCAAAGTCTTTATCTCTGGGACTTGCTCCCGTACAACAGTCTAAATGATATATATGTATAGATATATAATCGTAACAGATATGTAACCCTAACAGTTATATGAATAAATATGCAGGCCAAAGGAAGCGATGTAGTAACAGTTATATAAACAAATATGCAGGCAAAAGAAGCGATACAATACAGTTATATAAGCACATACACAGGAAATAGAAGCAATATAATAATGCAAGCAATTAAACTTTTCTCTTTGGTGATTCGATGCTCCGGGACTTGAACCCGAAGTCTTACTCTACACCCTTCTCATATTGCCTTGATTCCTTCGACAAGGACTTACAATTGTCATGACAAAATGGTGCTTTGGGACTTGAACCCAAAGTCTTATAAAAATGGTGCTTTGGAACTTGAACCCAAAGTCTTATCCTCATATCAGTGCATACAACATAGAATCTCATACAGCAATTATGAATGAGAATGCATACACTTATATATATATCATTCACTATGAGACTTACCTTCCATAACATCTTATCATCATATCATTCAACTACCATAAATCAATACACCATGATGTGACTCACGGTGGACTTCAAAGAAAAAGAGGCTAATGTAAGCTCCAGAAGCTTACCTGTAACTCCAACGTATGCTCTAGTCAAGCTTTTCACTGGTCCACTTCTCTATGTGGCCCTATAGTAGGAATCAATCACATTATTACTTGTAGAATGATAAGTCAAGTATCACACAAGACTTGTTTCACTTATTTATTCCTACCTTTCTTAATCACAAGCTCTTTCTTGTCTTTATTATTATTATTATGCCAATATGCAAGTCAAAACTCTTATCTTCTTATACCTTTAAAGTTGTGTAACTTTTAATATAATCTTTAACAATATCTCTGTTCTAACCCAAGATTGGTATGAATCTGACTGAAACCTTAGGTGGAATACCATCAATAAATGAAATTCGGCTTTCCTATGACTTGTGATGGACTAGGTTGCTTCACTAACACCTTCATGATTTTTGAATGAATAATGGAAGTCATAAAACCCATAAATATACTCAGGTGGTGCTCAGAACTCTAGGAATTCAAGCTATAGACTTAATGGCTGTTAATTATTGAGCACACAGGCAAAGGATTCCAAAAATAGGCAATTAGAACCTGATGTAATCGATTAATTTGGCCTTCAACTGATAGTGTAATCGATTATTTTAGCATTGGATCTCAAATAATAGCCATTGTAATCGATTAAAACGAGGCGTAATCGATTAAACCAGAGAAGGTGATTCTTTTAATTAAGCTTGTAATCGATTACCATCCCCTCGTAATCGATTAAACCAGTGACTCGAAAATCTGGAAATTGGTTTAAGCTTGTTTTAATCGATTAAACCGATGTCGTAATCGATTACATTGTTCATATTTCGTTTTTCCAGAAAAATAATCGATTATTTAAGGGCTGTAATCGATTAAAACGTCTGCATGCTGGTTTTCTGCAATTATATGGCTTTATTCTTAGTTTTTGGTTCAAAGGCTTAGACTCTAAATGATGTAAATGCATAAATCATGTCCCTAGGAGTGTGCATTGGACGAAAACAAAGCTTGGGTCATCAAAGTGTGTTCAAGATCAGAATTTTTTTGCAACGAGGTGGAACTTTTCAGCCATGAATGCTGTTTTATGAGAGCTTGAATGAACCAGGATTATATGGCTTCAATTCATGAGATCCTTTGACAAACAGAAGTAATAATGAAGAAAGAGACTTACTTGTGAGTTTACTGCACTTCTATATGCAAAATCAAAAGAGCTAGTGAAGAACTTGAGGACCATGCATGTTGACTCAGACAGCTTTCTTAGTAAGGAGGAGGATTACTCTTGGAGTCTTAGAGTAGGAATGTGCACGACTCAGAGGCTGGGAGATGAAGTAGGTGTCTGTTGCATTGAACCAGTAAGGCTGGGTGCACATTATGATGGAGTGGGAGGCTTTCAGCTTTGGGACAGTCATGGGGACTTGGACAGAATATGCTGTCTACCATAATGGCTCAGCAGTTTGCTTGGCAGGATTCCCTTGTTACTTGTGAGGCAGAGTAAAGCTGGAAATGGTGTCCCAAGGTGGAAGACAAAGGCTGGCCCACTCATGTGCTGCAGCAATGTTTGTGATTAAAGAAAAGGATGTGGGAAATTCCTACGGAAATGAGGCTACAGCTGATGGCTTTGGCTGATTTAAATGTAGGAAATGGGTGATTACATTCTCAGCTTTTTATTGGTTAATCTAAGATTATTGTTCCTTCCAATTATCTAGACCATAAGTCTAGAATCACAAACCTTAATCATCACTTCTTATACTTTATATCATTTCAACTTATATCCTTCTAACTCAAAACTATTGCATTCACTCTTAACTTCATGAAATGGTCAAATCGACCCAATATACTTTTATCATATATATATGTTATAATAAGAGTTTTACTTGACTTGCTTGGCATAATTAAACTTTGTAACACTTACTTAATCTTTACTTCCTTCATTTAATCTTTGTCTCAACACTTAATTGTGAGGGTCATTATATAAAGGTTTGTTGCCATTTGAATATTCATCTCATAAAGGGTTCTGCCTCAACGTAGATAATATGCTAAACTAGATTTGAAACTCACATGGGTTTTGGTGGTGGCCCTAATGATGAAGCGGTGAGTTTCAATGGTAGCCCACAACATTTTCCTTTCTCGTGACCTTTCCCTCCCTCTCATTGCCCATGTTGTTCACCGCCTTAAAGACATTGGCCCTTCTCAGTTTGAACCTCATCGTCATCATACCCAAGTCCTGGTCGTTTGTAGATCTTCACCTCCAGCTTCCATTTAGGATTCATTTTTTGAATAGACAACAAAGATAAGAAAGAGGCATCAAGAACCAGCAACCATCCATAATGTCTGCGCATAATTTTATCAGTTGTAATATGAGATTGGATACATTATAACTTATCCTTTTTTAACTTTTGGAAGATAAAACATATGCAACTCCCACCCTCCTTTCTCCTTTTTTTGTGTGGATGCTTATAACTATACGCTTTTGTTTTTTTTTTTTTAAATTAAATCATTGGTGGTTCATTTGCTGAAATTATTAATGGATTATGGACTGGGATCACTTTGGTTATTCGACATCTGCTTAGCTCTTATACTTGGTGGTGTGTGGCTCACTAGAAAGGTTTGCTTTTAATTTTTTCTATCATTCCCTTCGTTAACTCTTTTTATGTGTAATTCTTCATATAACATAAATTTAGTGTGTTTGCATATATGTTAGGTATATATTTAATTTTCGTAATTAATTTGTAACTTTGATCTTACAAAAAGAGATTCCGTGAAAATAATGACAAGGGGTAAGACTCAAAAGATGAAGAGCAAAATCCACAGTCAAAGTGAGAAAGACAAGCTTTGTAGCTTACCTAGTGGAATTATGCTACATATAATGTTATTCATGAACACACAAGATTTTATTCTAACAAACATTTTGTCAACACAAAGAAAGGATTTGGGAAATTCCTCTCTAATCTTATGTTACATTCCATTAATTTCAACAACCATCTTCATTTCTTTGAATTTTTATTTGGGATTGTATCTCGTCATGATGACAATCATCATTCCTTGCATACATTTGATTTCCATCGCGCTAATTATTTTAAACAAGATATTATGACAAATCTCAGGAGCTATTTATGTGCCATAATATCCAACAATTAAAAGTCTATGTCTCATTCATAAATATTGCTTTGTCGACTTTTGTTTTTTGTTGTTGATCTTCAACATCTCTTAGTATTTCAATTTCATCATATGATGCTAAAAGAATAAAAATACCCAAATCTCTTTCATTTTCAGCATTATTAAGTTTACATCTTGATAGTGTTACAATTTTGGCCGATGAAAATGATCATCTTGATAGAGTTAAACACTATATGCAATTGTTTAACTTTTACAACTTAAGAAAAAGGATTAACATGATCATTTTCATCAGCCAAAGTTGTAACATTATCAAGATGTAAACTTAATAATGTTGAAAATTAAAGAGACTGGGGCATTTTTGTTCTTCTTTTAGCATCAAATGATTAAATTGAAATACTAAAAGACGTTGAAGATCAACAACAAAAAATCGAAGTCAATAAAGCAATATTGATGAATGAGACATAGACAATTGTTGGATATTATGGCACTCATATAGCCCATGAGATTTGTCATAATATCTATCTAGTTTAAAGTAATTGGGGCAATGGAAATCAAATGTATATAGGGAATGATGATTGCCATCATGACGAGACACAATCCCAAATAACAATGCAAAAAAATGAAGATGGTTGTTGAAATTAATGGAATGTAATCTAAGATTAAAGAGGAATTTCCAAAATCCTTTCATTGTGTTGAGAAAATGCTTGTTAGAACAACATCTTGTATGTTCATGAATAACTTTATATGTAGCATAATTCCACTAGGTAAGCCACAAAGCTTGTCTTTCTCACTTTGAATGTGGCTTTTGATCTTCATCTTTCAAGCCTTACTCCTTGTCATTATTTTCATGGAATCTCTTTTTGTAAGGTCGAAGTTACAAATTAATTAAGAAAGTTAAATATATACCTAACATATATGCAGACACAAAATTTATATTATATGCAGAATTACACATAAAAAGAGTTAAAGAAGGGAGTGGCAGGAAATTTTTAAATAGCAAATTCTTTATCCTTCTTTTTGCCACAAAAACCTACTTCTTTGAATCATTATTAGAAAAATCTTTTTGAACCTAGGATCATTTCTTGCAATTCTCCAAGGAGTGCCCCACAATTTTCCAAGAGGGACAAAACAAAGGCAATCTCTTATAAGAGATATCCACAAAAAATTTATAACCTTCTCTTTCCACGAGAATCTGATCATGTAAATTTTCGGCCAAGTCTAGGTTGACAAGGACCCTGATATAATAGCCAAAATATTTATTGGATGTTGCATCATCCATGACAAAAGGGATGCCAACACCTCTGGTATGCTAAAGATGATAGTGGGACTCCAATATTCCTATGGTAAGCCATGAATTCGACTCCAACATTGGGTATTGGTTTGTTTCACAATGCTAGGATTAAAATCAGGCTTCCAAGAAAATAATTGCAGCACCCCTGTTGCTAAATTACATGCCCTAATAGCAAGAACCCTATAAAGGTCTTTGGGAGAGAAACAACCATCCATGGAGGTTATTTTTATAATTTGTTAGTCCAGCTCTATATTCCTCTTCCGGAATAGCAAATGCCATCGCTTCCCCCTTCAAGCATGGAATATGCAATTGATTCAAAGGGATATTGCATGCATGTTTTACCGTTTGAGCAAACGATTTCTGCCATGACTAAACAACCGTAGGCTTAGAGGCTTTATGTTGCTTCTCATAATCATCATCAAAAATAAGTTTCCACGGAATAAGCAATTGAGGATTAGTTGTCATGATTAACAAGAAAATCACGTGGAAAACGTAAGCCATAGTAGAGATGGCATAACCTCTCCATTGAATATTAATATAATCAATAATAATCTTACTACATAAATAATATAATTAAAAAATGTGGTATTGTTTTAATAATGTAATTATATAAATATATTTTTAAAAATTATTTATTTGTATATTATGTTAGCATAATTATTTCAAATACAAAATTATGACAACTTCTGTTTTTTGTTTTTGATCTTTAACATCTTAGTATTTCAATTTCATCATATGATCCTAAAAGAAGAACAAAAATGCCAAGTCTCTTTAACTTTTAACATTATTAAGTTTACGTCTTGATAGTGTTACAAATTTGGACGATAAAAATGATCATGCCAATCATTTTCTCAAGTTGTAAGAGTTAAAAACTTTATGCATTAATGAGCATAAAGAAATCTTTTCTAATGCTTTTGTCTTAGATAGATCAGAAACCCTCAATATAACCAATGCAAAATTGCCAGTCTGATCATGAAATATACTTATCATCAAAGAACTATCATATCTACACCTTATATAAGTTTTTTAACTCTTATTGTTGCTCCTTTTCAATCAATGTGTGGGCTAGAAAAGGGTGAGTGTTAAGATTGAGGATTTTACTTTTGTGATGTTGGGTATATTTCATGATCAAATTGGTAAGTGTTGCATTGATTATATTGAGGATTTATGATCCAACTAAGACAAAAGCACTAGGAAAGAGTACTTTACAATGACCAATGTATAGAGTGTTTAACTCTTACAACTTGAGAAAGGTTTGTCATGACCATTTATATCGGTAGAAATTGCAACATTATTAGGATGCAAACTTAATAATGTTGAAAGATCAAGAAACTAGGGGATTTTTGTTCTTCTTTTGACATCATATGGTGAAACTAAAAAAATACTAGGACATGTTAAAGATCGATAAAAAAAATAATTCAACAAAGCAAGATTCATGATTGATGAATGGAACTTATATACTCAATTCTTGGATATTATAACACACAACATACCCAACAAAATTTGTAATATCTCAGGTTAAAAATAATTATGGAGATGCAAGTCAAGAATTTGTAGGGAACAACTGACATATCGGTAAGATACAATCCTAGAGATAAATTCAAATAAAAGATGGTTGCTGAAATCAATGAAATGTAAAGTAATATCATAGAAGAATTTCATAAATCCTTCCACCATTTTGACAAGATGCATGTATGAGAAAATTTTATATGTTCATGAATGACATTATAAGTAGCGAAATTGCGCTTAGAAAGTCATTAAGTCGCCTTTCTCACTCTGAATGTGGCTTCTTCTCTTCATCTTTTGACTCCTAACTTCTCATCATTTTCATTGATTCTCTTACTATAAGATCAAACCTACATATTCAAAAAAATTAAATATACCAAATTTATATATATAAAAACACACTAAATTTATGATAGATATGTAACTACACAAAAAGAGTTAAAAAATGGTAAAATAATCTCCCTTTTAACTTCTTTTTTTGTGTAGTTCTATATATAACATAAATTTTGTGCATTTGCATATATGTAAGTTAGGTATATTTAATTTTAAAAATTAATTCGTAACTTCTACCTTACAAAAAATGAATCTATGAAAATAACGACAAAGAGTAAGATATATATTAAGTTTGTATATAACATAAATTTAGTTCATTTGCATATATATAAGTTAGGTTTTTTCTCCAACTTTTTTTGAATAGGTTGCTAACATACTTTCACCTATGTTAGCAATCCCATATATACACATAGATATATAAATAGAGAGAGAGGAGAGAGATCAAATTATACTGGTGTAACTTTGACTAACTATTACATTATTCAATAATTCTCAATTCGATAATATTTTTTACAATCCATTGCTGGATTGAAAGTTCCTTTCACAAAAGTCATATATATAAAATTTCATATTTATCCAAAATTATTTGCTACCTCATTCATATAAATTAAAATCTTCGCAATATAAAATTTTCAAAATATATTAAAATATGTTGTAAAAAAAATACTAAAATATGGATCATTAGATTACCTAGTTATTAATGTTCAATTTTGACAAAATTTGACACAGACAATCTTGGTAATAAGCAAATATAATTCAATGGTTGAATTTATAAAAATCATATTCTATATGAAATTAGTAAATGGTGCAATAATTGTTTAAGTTACACCAGTGTAATTTGATAATTCCTTATACATATGTATATATAATTCCATAACCAATTAAACATGTATTATACTTTTGAACACTTTATGGGTGTTATCATTGAGAATTTCTCTAAACAAGGAAAATTAGGGTGTAGTAGATGACAAACATTTCACATCTGATGAGGCTTGAATTTTATGTTAGTATAGAACAATTGAAAAAGAGAGTGTTATATGTGGTGAAAAGGAATTGAAGTATATGAGGATGTGCATTTTTTGGGAGAAGGCATTGCCTTGATGTGAGAGGTGCCTAAGGCTTGCATTGCATGTCTAACTGATGAATGGCACCAATGAAGCCTCATTGTTCTCATAAATTATCTTATTTATATTATTTTACATGGATTATGCATACTGCAATTTGGAGATGGGGGTGTTATGGATTTTCAAGTATCTACAATTGCTTTGTAAGAAAAAGTTTAAAATTATATTATAGATAAATGAACAAAAAATATTGTGGTATTCATCAATAAAGTGAAAAATCATTGCGCTTACTGAATACCAACGAGACAGGATTGCTTTAGCTTCCATAATTGGAGAACAAAGAAAAAACTTTTCTAGTCCTTACATCCATCATAGAAAAGAAAAAGAAAGAATTTTTTCCATATGGAGAACAAGTGTGAGGTGAAGTCCTACATCGGATAGAAATAGAAAAGTTGAACATCATATAAGTGAAGAGAAGACCCATAAACCTGAACCTTAAGATTTTGGGTTAAAGTGTGGTGTCAAGTTCACTAATGTGGTTGCTGATGGCTTATTGGTGTAAATCTCCCCGGTGTTTACCCCCTCAGTTACCCCCAACAATTGGTATCAGAGTTGATGGTTCGACTTGATGATCGGCTCAGAAGAGTAAGATGGTGACAACAGATCCATGAACATGGAGATCCCAGTCTATTTATGGAGGTCAGACAGAACATGTACATGGAGGTCAGACAGAGCATGTAAGAAACTCCTCCTCAGGTGAAGTCCCACATCAGATAGAAATGATAAAGTTGAACATCATATAAGTTATATATACTTTTAGTATTGACTATCATGTTAGGAGAAATTCTATTTTGAATTGTTATTTGCTTATTTAACGTTGGTTTTTGCAACTAACAACACTGAATCAAGTAATTCAAATTCTTATTTATTTAAATGAATTTATTATTGAATAAGCCAATTGCTATGACAACATTTGTCCTGACACCATTGAATCAAAATAATAAACACCATTGAGTCAAAATAATAAACACTATGTCAATAAAGTAGTTAAATATATTCAAGGCAAAAAGGTATTAGTTTTTTCTGACGATCGTTTTATATTATTATTGTGTATTTTAATATAGGTTAGACAATTAGTACATAGCTATGTGCATATTTAACATAAGGGGACATGCTTGAGTTTAACAATTATTATTAAAACTGTTGTCATATACAAAAGCTAATGATTTGGAGTTTAACACAAGGAGATTATCCATGATTTTAGGAGCAATTGATCGAGCATTTCATAGAAGTTAATACCTAAAAATAATTCCAAATCACATAACAAGTTAAGGGCAACTTGATTTTATCAGTAATATTTTAAGACCTTCACACTCATTAGAAGTAGAAAGTGGTTGATTCATGAACTTGCAAGTTATCCACCACAACTAAGTCATTCCAACTTCCATTACTTAGAAAGTTCCATTTGGATAGAACTAGGATCACAGTATTCTTTAATACATGTCTAATAAACATCAACATATCATTGTCTAAGCACATGTTTCATGCATCCTTATAATTATATTAAAATTATTCTCTTATTATATTATTTTTTAATGTTATTTTCTTAAAGTAATTATAAGATCAACATGATTATATTAATAATAATAATAATAATAATAACTTTCTTATCAAAATAAATTTATAAAAGAATCATTCATATTTATATAATTACAAATAATTTGTTAACTCAATTATATTTAATTTCTTTGTGAGATAGAAATGATAATTTTTTTATAAAATCATTTTTTATACTTATGTGTATATATAAATACACATGACACCTAAATAATAATAGTAATAATTTATTTCTCTCCAATTCTTAAACTTTGATAAAAGAATTTTCCTTATAAAATAAATTTGGAGTATATAAAGTTTACTTTATAATTAATAACAACATTTACTTTATAAAATAAGGATAATAATAATTTTGCCAACTTATACAACTCCAATGCTTATTTGCAATAAAAGTTTCTCATAAGAGTTTATAGTTATTGTTATGGATATTTGGGTTGGCCCAATTACGAGAGAGGCCCATTACGACTCAGTCAATCTACGCTATGAGTCAACACCAGTAAGGAGAACGTGGTCATGACCGTTCCAAGTAGTGGATACAGGAGTTGCTTGCAAAGAGAATGCATGAGCTCCAACTGACCAAGAATCTCGACTAAGATCGTGGGGAAACCTCCCCTAACTAACTCCCAGGTCAGTGATTATAAATATTAACATTTGTAGAGGAAAAGGTACACACAATCTACTATCTCTTTTCCATTTACACTGTGCACACACCTCACGCCATTGGTGTCATTTATACAAGCATAGTGATATTCTTCCCTGAGGTATTCAATCTTCATAAATACCTTCATAGAGAGAGAGTATGATAATATATTAACTATTCAGCTATCTTTGTTGGACATTTCTGTTCATCACGAACAGAACAATGGTGTCGTCTGTGGGGAACGTTAAAATTCAATCCCCACCAGTCACGATGGTAAACACGAGAAGCCATCAGAATGAAGGACGACAAGAACCACCTTCCAATGTGGATCCACATGAAGCTGTGCAGGTAGAAGATGCAAGTGCAGACACCGCTTCTTCTCCTGCCCAGTCGGGAGTGGTCATGCCGAACAATCCATCACACACATCAGTTGAGATAGAGTAAGAGTCAGTGCAGCGCTTCGTTCACAATGCGCTTGAATCCATCTTATCCCAGATCGAATGTCTCGAAAAACGACACGCCCTCTAACGACAGGAGGATATTAATAACATATTGATGCAGTTAGATGAACACAACGCAAAATGGAGACACGACGGAGAACAACACATACAATACATGGAGCGATGCATCGATAACATGGAGAGCCCGGTTCAAGGAGGAAACCATGAACAACCCACTCGTCCAACCGGGGTCGAGGTACAGTGCCAAACCAGTCAGATCCCGACATTCGATGCCGAAGTAGGCACGTTGGGGCCAAACAGCCATTTCGAACCTGGAGGATCATCCCATCACCAGGTGCGAAATAATAATCTGGGGCGTCATGACACACATGTTGAGGCCCCACGCCAAATCACCAACACAGGGGTAAGCCCGGCGAAATCAATGCAGACACGAGTAGAGGCTCAGAGCCCGGTGGTCGAAGCTGTACATCAGCCCAGAATAGGCGATGTATAACGGAGGAAATATCGACGAGGACAGCAGAATAATAGTCCATTTGTCGATGAAATCATCAACTCTTAGTTCATAGAGGATTTTGACGGATCCTTTCTGTCAAAATATGATGGAAGTCAGGACCCACAAGTGCACATCGACGAGTTCGACATGCAAATCTGCATCAGAGGCATCGATGAGCCAATAATTTCACGAATCTTCGTCACCACCTTGTCTGGCGCTGCTCAGACATGGTTCCACATGCTCCCACCGCGGTCAATCCGCAACTTTGAAGATTTCGGCCAAAAATTCTTGCTAAATTTCGCCCCCAACAAGAAAGAGCCCAAGTCTGAGTTTGCGCTGGGGAAGATACGTCAATAGCCTGGAGAGACGTTACAGAGCTACTTAGACCATTTTAAAGAAGTCGCCCTGCAAGTACAAGGTTTGGAGGAGAAACTACATGTGCATCTCCTATTAGTCGAGCTCAGTGGATCATCCCGGTTAGCCAAATCAATATACAAAGATCCGATGAAGTCTTTATTGGAGTTCAGAGCACGATCCAAGAAATACTTAGAGTTGGAGCAAATGGAGATTGCCAATACAGCTCCCAGAAGGAAAAATTCCCCACCAAGGAACAGCCATCATCACGGTAATCCCCATCCTGGTAGGAATCCTGATCCCGATTTCAGGCTGGGAAAATATGAAACCAAATATGATAAATACACCCCGCTAAATACATCCCGGGCACAAGTTTAGAGAGAAGTCGCCCTGACAGATATGAAAAAGGTGGACCGACCCCGGCCAATGTTTAAGAAGGCCGGACTTGATCATTCCCGCTTTTGCGAATTTCATAACGGGCCAGGCCACACCACTATTCAATGTTGGGACTTACGGGATGCCATAGAAAAATTTATCCGAGAGGGCAAACTGAGGCAATACGTAATCAAAACACAAGGCCAGCAAAGCAAGCAGAAAACCGGTCAAAATGAGGTCTAATCACAAAAGAGTCGGGATGATAAAAGAAACAAACGTGATGATGACGAATTCCCGGAACCAGAATTTGAGTGCAATGTGATCTCTGGAGCCATGGGAGGAGGAGGAGATACGGCTAGTCAACGAAGGAAATATCTTAAGGAGGTCATTTCTGTGAGGGAACAACCCAAATTCAAAGGGGGTGGCAGCAAAATCAAGCTCCCCCTAATTTATTTCACGGAAGAGGATATGAAAGACGTGGTTCCTAGTCATGAAGATGGCTTGGTAATAATCGGGACACTAGTCAATTGCCGGGTTAAGAGAATATTTGTAGACGACGGCAGCTCGGCAGACATTATCTCTTGGAATGCTTTCAAGAAGATGAACCTGGATGAGGAAGACTTGAAACCATGTAAAACTTTACTAATAGGTTTCAACGGCGGAAATACCAGTCTCAAAGGTTCCATCAATCTCCGACTAACGTTAGGAACAAAAGAGGCCTTCAAGTTAGAAAGAATCATGTTCGCCGTAGCTGATTTTTCTTCGCCAAACAACATCATCCTTAGGAGACCAACCATCCACAAATGGGATATGCTAGTGTCCTCTAAGCACCAAATCTGAAAATGTTAGGGAGTAATGGCAAAGTAATAACCATTTGCGGAAACCAGAAAGAATCCCGTCAATGTTATTACAATACCATGAAGCAAAGCGAAGGTGGTCCATCTTCACCACCCCGGATACGCCAAGGAGACTGGGTTGAACAAAAAATTGATGAATGCCGGTCCGAAAAACCAATAAATTTGGTGGAACTCGATATGAGAGAGGATATTGAAGAATGGAGGCTAGAGCCGACCGACGAACTCAAAGATATTCAAATAGGAGCCCAGCCGTCGCAAGTCACCAAGATAGGCAAAATAGCCGATCCAACCATCAAGGTCGAGTTAACGAAAGAAATAATCAAGATGTGTTCGCATAGAAGCCTCCGAAATTCCGAGAATAAAGCCAACGTTCTGCTGTCACAAGTTGTCGATGTATCCCAATTCAAAACCAGTGGCCCAGAAAAAGAGAAACCTTGGGCCGGAATGAAAGCAAGCATTAGAGAAGCATATCAAAGAATTGTTGGAGGCCGGCTTCATACGAGAAATCCAGTACATCACATGGCTGTCTAATGTGGTGATGGTTAAGAAATCCAACGGTAAATGGCGAGTATGTGTTGACTACACCGACCTGAATAAGGTATGTCCTAAAGCTTCATATCCATGTCGAGTATCGATCAACTAGTAAATAATTCGTCCGGATTCAAAATACTATCATTTATGGATGCCTATTCCGAGTACAATCAAATTGCTATGTACCCGAGCGATCAAGAGAAAACAACATTTAGAGAAGGCGAAGCAAACTATTGCTACAATGTAATGCCCTTTGGTCTGAAGAATGTCGGAGCCACATATCAGCAGTTGATGAATAGAGTCTTTGCCCAACAACTCAACCGCAACATACAAGTATACATAGATGACATGATAGCAAAAACAAATGCTACCAAAAATCATATTCATGACCTGGAGGAGACATTCCGCAGACTAAAGGAGCACAACATCCGTTTGAACCCGCTCAAATGTGCGTTCGGGGTAGCGGCCAGAAAATTCCTAGGGTTCATGTTGACCCATAGAGGAATAGAAGCCAACCCGGACAAGTGCAAAGCCAAGTTGAAAATGCAGTTCCCGGCCAATAAAAAGGAAGTTCAGCAACTAACAGGTAGGATAGCCGCGTTGACTCGCTTTCTTCCAAAATCAGCAGAAAAAACACTCCCTTTCTTCAAACTTTTGAAAAAGGAAGCCAGTGTTAGATGGAACCCGGAGTGCGAGGCAGCCTTCCAAGAAAAAATTAAGAAGCGTCTAGCTTCCCCTCCAGTGTGTCAAAGCTGGAGCCCGGTGAAACACTAATCCTATATTTGTCAGTGGGTGAGGAAGTGGTCAGCGTCGTATTAGTCAGAGAAATCAATAAATCTCAATCGCTGGTGTACTTTGTAAGCCGAGCTCTCAAAAATTCGGAACTGCTATATCAGAAGCTGGAGAAAGTAGCATTTGCACTTCTCGTAACTGCCAAAAGACTTCGCCCATACTTCCAAGGCCACACCATAATGGTCCGAACCAATCAATCAATCCGGCAAATCTTACATAAACCGGATTTAGCTGGCAGAATGATGAGTTAGGCCATTCAGTTATCCGAGTTCGATATAAAATACGAAACCCGGCACACCATCAAATCTCAAGCCTTGGCCGACTTTTTGGTGGAATTAGCCCTGGTTATCGGAGGTGGCGGGGAAATCTGGAAATTATATGTTGATGGCTCGTCCAACACAAAAGGAAGTGGAGCCGGGATCATAATCGAAAGTCCAGAAGGAGTATTCATCGAACAGTCCCTGCAGCTCAACTTCCTGACATCAAACAACCAGGCTGCAGGGGCGGGGCAAACTTTCTCGGGGCCCTGTTGAATATTTCCCTTTTTTAGAAAACGGGATCCTCAATTGGCAATTTAAAAATAAATGACTCATTTAAATAAGAAAAATACTTTGCTCAATAAATATTACCAAATTACATTCCAAAATCAGTTAAAACATCCTAAGGGTTCTAACAAGTCATTTGAATATAATTGCTCTCTTCGCATGTCTTAAAGAAAAATAATCTATAATACTTTCAACATCAACTTCTTCCAAAAGATCGCTTTCAATAGCCATTAAAGCAAGTCCATTTAGCCTCTCTTGTTACATAGTTGTTCGTAGATACGACTTCAACAATTTGAGTTTTGAAAAACTTCTCTCTGCAAAAGCAACAGTAATAGGGATAGTCAATAAAATTCTATAAGCAATTGTTGCATTTGGAAAATAAGTAAAACGCTTTATAAATTGTAATATTTCAATTGCTCCCAATTTTTCTTTAGGTAAAAGCTCTCGCAATAACTTTACCTTCATGAATAGTTCATTCCTATCAATATCAGAAACCTCTCCGTTTTTAAGAGAATCTTCTAAGTAAACACAACGATATTTGAGATTACTGTCATCTAGTGAATTTAATTTATGAGAATTAGACAGAAAGCCAAAGATTTTCTCATAAACTTGATATTGTTCAAATCTTTTCTCCAAAGAAACAATACTTTGATCAACAACATACAAAAATTATTGAACTCTAAATTGTTCCTCGGGTGATAATGAAGTTTCCTCAACATTAGTTTCATTAAAATGTCTTTTTCTGCATATTTGACGTTTTTGAGGAAACACAGATTCAATACCAATTTCATCAGCTATTTCTTTCGCTGTATTCAAAGCATTAGAGAAACCACTTTCTCTATACCTTTTAAAAAAAGATATCAAACCTTTAATCAAATCAATAGCAACATCAATCATCATGTTTTTAGTTTGTAATTGTTTGCTAACCAAGTTCAC
>PYAF01000941.1:144351-175111 GCA_007407185.1 Glycine tomentella
AAGATTTACACCATCAAAGAATAAGGAAAGAATTCACCTGATGATCCAAGGATGATATGCATAATGATGAATGTATCAGGTTGAATGAAAATCAATATGGAAAACAAGCCTTTCCTCAAACTTTGAAATGATTTGCCTTGCTTCACTAAATCCTAGTGACCCATATGAGTATCAATGGAAGCAAGACCTTTAGAACCCAAAAGAAACCCTTTGTGAATGTTTAGAAAGCTTTAGGAATGCTCAGATCTCAAAAATTCAAGTCCCTTTTTCGTCAAAGGCAGGTTCTATATATATAAAAGAAACTGTAACAGAAATAATCGATTAAACCAGCTCCTGTAATCGATTGTTTTTCAATTGTAATCGATTACATACACTCCCATAATCGATTAAAGTGTTCAAGATAGGTTCAGGATTACAGAAACAGGTCATTTAATCGATTATCCCGATGTGTAATCGATTAAGTCAGACTTTGTGAAAATCATGATTGTGAAGATTAATCGATTACAAAATATGGTAATCGATTAAAGCAGAAAATGTATAAACCATGAAATGAACTAAGTAATCGATTACAAGAAGTGGTAATCGATTAAGGCAGAGTGATCTTAATTTCAAAATAGGTAAATAATCGATTACAGTTCAATGGTAATCGATTAAGCCAGTCACTCATTCAAAATTGTATATATGCAAGAGTGAAATAATCGATTAAAACGATGATGTAATCGATTAATTTGTTCTTAATCATTTCCAGAAAGTGTAAAGAACAATATAATCGATTATGTAAGTCTAGTAATCGATTAAACCAGTTTAGAACAATTTTTCCAAAATACTTGACTTATTTTAAAGTTCCAAACCAATTGCTTAAGGCTTTTATGATATAATGCATGAATGATTATTAATGAAATGCATGTAAGAACTTGGATCATCAGAAGGCTTCCTTTCCTTTTACATTTAATCACAATCTTTATCTTCAAGCCTTCAAGCATGTTGAAAGTCAAAACCTTTCCAAGTCTTTACAAAGCTTCAATCTTCAAGAGCTCCCCCTCAAATCAACATGGAGTGGAGTTGCGAAAGAGCCAAGCGCAAGTGTTTCAAGAGCTGCATTTCGAATTCCGACAAAGGAAAACAGACACCTAGATCGGTGACTACGTCTTTGCAGAAAAAGAAAAAATTACGCTCACCCTTCCCGGAACACGAACATATTGGTTCATTAGGGCCGGGAGAGCAAATAGAGAACCCCTCTTGATTCCCAATGAGGAGCATGGCAACGCTCCCCAGACTCAAAATGGATGAGGTATTAAGTACCTCATAAGTAACCTAGGGAAATTTCGAAATTAGAGAAGGGGATAGACAATTAGATTGAGACCCGACCGACTGGGATTCTTCTACTATCTCCACTGATGGGGGATCCATAATTACCTACGACAAAATAAAAAGCAACAATCAGTAAAGAATACCTAGAGAAATGGCTGAAAAACGAGAATCAAAATTTGGTGAAGTATTAGCTGGCGCCGAGGTAGCGTTGCGCGAAGTTGACACCCCGGTCCCAGCCTCCGAGTTAGGGGTTGATACGGACACCCCGACCCTATTTGGAATAGGCTTAGGGACGAGAACTGGGTTATGTCGGCATGAATCGAGGGTCTCGTCAGCTTGTTTGTCAAACCCAGAACTCGCCAAGAACAAGAAATCGTCCATACATTCTGAACACGGTTCAAACCGGGTTTCAAACGATGTTTCTAATGGATTCCGTCTTAGGGGAGAAGAAGACCTTATAATGGTTGAAGTTGGAGGGGAACATGAAGGAATTTCAGAAGGACCCCTAGACTTAGAAT
Source organism: Glycine tomentella (assembly GCA_007407185.1). NCBI lineage: Eukaryota > Viridiplantae > Streptophyta > Magnoliopsida > Fabales > Fabaceae > Glycine > Glycine tomentella. Next base: position 146,181 of record PYAF01000941.1, read on the forward strand.
CAAAACTTATTGTATGAGCTTTTTGCGTCAAAGAAATTTTGGATTGAGGCTTCTTTGAGATTTTAGAACCCCCAGAAGGGACACGCAATATCGCCTTTTTATTCTCCTCTTCTGGAAGAGGGAGGCCAAAGAGCCAGAATGCAGACCTATGAGGAACAATTTTGTGTATACGTGCTTCATCTTCAGGAGTAAATCCCATCTTAGAAGGCTAAAATGGAATTCAAGGCGCAAGAAACAGACGAAGGAAGACGAAACCTAAGAGCAAATATATGGAAGCGAAAATAAATAGCTAGGAAAAGGAAACCCAAGAGCAAATAAGTGGAGAAAGCGAAACCAGATGAAAGAAGGAGGAAACTCAAGAACAAATATAGAAGAAATATAGGGGAGGCAAAAGTAAATCGCAACCAAAGCAACTATAATTAAAAGCAGAAGCACGAAAGTCCCAAAAAGCCAAAATGCAAGCACAAAAGGAAATGTAAAATACCTGGAATGAGAGAAATCCTGGGGAAATTTGAGCACAAGAGAGGGAGAGTGAAAGCGCAATAAGATAGAAAGGAAACAGAGGATATGAAGACACGAAATGAGGTACCAATGGGGAATAAAGAAAAAAGAGACCTATAAAACCAAAAAGGAAGATAACTGCCAAAACTCGAAACGCCTGGAGTAGGTAACTGGCGGATGTGACCAGTCGCGCAAGGGTAAAAGTGTCCAATTTGCTCAGTAGGTGGGGGCAAAATGGAGAGAAATTCAAAACGCTCATGATTAAAGCATGCAAAGAAATAACAGAGCATTAAATGATCGGTACACGTGTCGCTTCCAATACCTGAACAATGATGAAAACGTTTCGCTTCCCAAAGACATTAGAAGTCGAAAAGTAGGTCGGCTATAGAGGAGATAACTTGGCAACAACCCTACCGCAAGATCAATATAAAAGAGAACTCGGGCCTAGTAGGACCTCCCGGATCATTGATAACACGGAATCGAGGGTAACTATATCCCAACGCACCCCGGTCATTTCGAATCCCAACCCCGGGTTAGACATCCCGATATGGAGCTACTAACGATTATAGGGGGCGTGGAAAGAGCCTGCCAAATGATACATCCCGACCATCCAGAATGCTTGACAACCGAGCTGGGGGGCATCTGTTATGGATATTTGGGTTGGGCCCAATTACGAGAGAGGCCCATTACAACTCAGTCAATCTACGCTATGAGTCAGCACCAGTAAGGAGAACGTGGCCATGACCGTTCCAAGTAGTGGATATAGGAGTTGCTTGCAAAGAGAATGCATGAGCTCCAACTGACCAAGAATCTTGGCCAAGATCGTGGGGAAACCTCCCCCAACTAACTCCCAGGTCAGTGATTATAAATATAAACGCTTGTAGCGGAAAAGGTACTCACAATCTACTCTATCTTTTCCATTTACACTGTGCACACACCTCACACCATTGGTGTCGTTTATACAAGCATAATGATTTTCTTCCCTGAGGTATTCAATCTTCATAAATACCTTCAGAGAAAGAGTCCAATCATATATTAACTACCCAGCTATCTTTGCTGGACATTTCTGTTCATCACGAACAAAACAATTATAATATCATAACTTTTATAAGTATAATTTAAATAAAACTATAGAATTCCAGATCAAATTTTCCTTCATGATTAAGTATATAAAGAATATTTATTTTCTTTAAATAAATACTATCATTATAATAATAATTAAAAGGATTGAATACTAACATTAGTATAGCCAAAGTCACATCCCACATGAAGATCAAATGACTAGATCTTTTTTAATTTCTTTTATGTTCATGTTGTTCATAGGCATTCACACAAGTTCATGCAAATTCATACAAGTTCATAATGATGTCCATTCAAAATCAATACTTCAATCCATACAAAGTATTAATAATAACATACTGTCAATTTTTATAGCAAACATTATAATAATATAAGATTAACCATGGAATGAGAGGCCAAGGTCCATCTTTACACTCACATAAAATAACATCCTACTAAAAAATACAACCTCACACATACCTATTTCTCATAAGGTTGGATGAAGTTGAGAATCATCTCCTCCTTTCCTCTCTCAAACTCATGTCACTCTTCCACCACCACCCAAGAGCTTCAAACATTACTCCTCTAGTCTTTTTCTCTACTTTCTCTAAAACTCTTTCCTATGAGAATTTTGGTGAGGAACTAAGGAATGATGTGATATTTATATGCTAGTTGGATAGTAAGGAAATAAATAGGACTAGTAGTGGATAATAAATGGGAAAACCCATAAATCCTAAGGTTATTTAACCTTTAAATCTATTATTAATCATACCTCTTTATTTTATTGATTCCATATTCTAAATTAGATTAGTGATAAATCTGTTTGCATTCCTATCTTTTTATAACAATTTTTTATTTACTATTTGCACCACAAAACACTATCTGTACCCTCTCTAGTCTAGTTTTACTTATAGCATTCCTAATACTGCTATTCATACCCCCTACAGCGCCTTATTTTATTTTTATTATATAAGCCCAAAACTAATATATTTCTATTTTATGCCCAACATAATAAACATATAATGTTACATATTTAAGGTAATTATAAAGACATGTAATCAAATAAAATATACTTACAAAAGAATTCATACAACATCAATTCACACAAATACATTACTCAAAGAATTAATCATAATTTCTTGTGATAATAATTCTCTTTGAATTAAATAATATTTATTTTAAGAAATATTTACTTTTCTAAGATAAATCAATTCCTATAATGTAAAAATTGGGATGTTACAAGTCCAATACACAACGAGGTTGGAATGGATTGATCTTTTCTTAATTTCGCATAACAAATGTGATTTGTATTTTTCAAGAAGGGGGAAAAAGGGAGAAGCAATTTCTTGCAATTTTAAATCACTAGAAATTGTTTCATATTTTTTTATTTTAGTTAAGTATTTTAAAGTGATTTTTAACCAAAAAAAATTAACCACCATAAAATATAATAAAAGAACAATAAAATAAGTATCACATCATAGTTTAACGGAAATACCTGATGGCAGAAGTGAAAAACCAAATAGAAGAATAGATTAGGAATCACTGTTAGTTGGATTTAAGTTATGGGATTAAAAAATACTCTTAAAGTTGAAGGATTGAAAACATTTTTTCCATTTAATAAAGTCAATGTTACATCATTGTTTAAAGGAGACACTTGACTACATGGATGAAAAATCAAATAAAACATTTGATTAAGGATTAAGACAAATTAAATTTTAGTTTAGAGGACTAAAAACAAAAATTTCTAAAAGTTGAAGGATTAAAAACATATTTTACACGAAAATATATATAATAAATAAGAACATTTTGTCTTATTAGCTTTTTCTCTAAATTGATAAAAAAAAAAAAATATTTGAGTGAGTTCTACCATATTTTTTCTTTTCCTTCCCATATTTTCATATCAAATGAGGAGAAACTTCTTGATAAATGTCCATCTATTTCTCTTGTTTTTCTTCCTCTTGTTTTTCTTCATTTCATATATAATGTAGACATTAATGTATTCTATCTAAATCTACTATTTATTAAACATAGAAAAAAATAGTTAAAGGTGTTTTTGTAAAATTAATAATTTAAGAAATTTTCTAAATTAATTTTCAGCCTCATGTTATATAATGAAAAAAATTCATGTTTGATTTTTTCCGTAATATTATTTTAAAATATTGTCAAACTTTTATGTCTTTTCCCTTTTTGTTTATCAGAGAAATTCAACAAAGTAATTAAGTATTTACAATAATCACACACATGTTCAACCAACTAATCTATACCCTTCCCCTATGTTTGGTTAGGAAGGAAAAAAATGGAAGGAAGGAAAATGGAAGGAAAATTTTAAAATTTGAATTGGAAGGAAAATGAAAGGAAGGAAAAATTTAAATTTTTGTAACTAAAAAATAACTTTTCTTTCCATTTTCTCTTCAAACAAACAGAAGAAAATATTTCGTTAATCGTGTTTTCTTTCCTTCCGATTTCTTTCCTTCTATTTTCTCCCCGACCAAACGGACCCTTCAAGTATTTATAATAATCAGCTCAATCAACTAATCTAAACCCTTTATTTTTTATGCCTTTCCCTGGTCATCATTCTCGAAGAAGAAGAAAAAATAAAGAAAAATACTGCAAGGTAACACCGCAAGGAAGCAACGGAAGTGTGCATGAGAGAGCCTTTGCCTTTGTGTGATTGTGACCCCGTTCTTTCCTCTTTCGCTCCGTCACCATCCCGCAAACCCCATACGGCGCCGTTTCCCTCTCCTCTATAGCTTCCTCCGCTTCTTCCCTCCGATGCGCTTCTCCATCTTATTCCGCGTTGTCGTTTAAGTCGCGCTTTGCGATTCTTCGAGTCAACGCTCCCGTTTCGCTTCTCTTAGTTGTCGTTTTGTTCGACTCATACGCATAAAAAAGCACCGTCTTCACACGCTTTCTTTCGTCACTCTCTCAGGTACTCCCTTTTGTCCCGAATTTCCTTTATTTCTTCGCTAAAATTCAGAGAAACCACAACAACCACGTGGGGACGCGAAATCGCACACTGTTATTTCGTTGAGGAAGACAAAAAAACGTATTCAATTTTATTTTATTTTTCTTTCTTTTTTTAAATTGTTTAGGTTTTCTGTTTCATCTCTGTGAAACGACTGTTACAGTTATTTTCTTGTTCTGCAGGTTTTAATCGGTGTTTTTTTATGCATAACTAAGTCACTTGCGGAAATTAGGTTAGGTAATGTTCCTTTCTCGCTTTGCACGCAACTGTAGGCATTGTGTTTTTAACAATTTGTTTAAAATTGCTTATAAAATGAAAAAGAACACAATTTTGTTTAAAATTTAAATTTAAATTGTTAACATATTGATATTGATAGTGCAAGATGAGAACTATGCATGGTTTTGCTAGTGAAAGGAGAAGAGTTTGTTTTCCGTCAAATTGTAATAAAAGGTGGTGTAAATATGTGTGTGTTTTTCTGGGTTAATCTTATGATCCCTTGGTGGTGGAGTTAGATGGATGTTATTGTTGTCTCACTAGAACTGTGTCTTGAAGGTTCGAGCGACACTTTGCCGTTGTTGATGGCGCGGCCTGGGAGCCTAAACGGCAGTCAGCATGTTATAGAAATAGCTGGGAGCGCTGATGCTTCCACATCGTCTGCATCAGATCATGATAGACATTTTAATGGCGCAGATGTGACGCAGCATGAAGAAAGAATTAGCGGTGCAAGGATGCCTCTTTCTCAGCCTTCAGTTTTAGCAACTAGTGTATCTAATGGGTCAAATAGTAGGAATTCATCGTTTATAAGACGTGGGGATACTCGGCGGAATAGGAGTCCTGTGCATTCAGGGTTATGGATATCTATTGAGCTGGTCCTTCTAGTGAGCCAGATTGTTGCGTCTATCATTGTTTTGTCTTTGTCAAGGCATGAACATCCACGTACCCCGTTGTTTCATTGGATCATTGGTTATGCTTCTGGATGTGCTGCTACCCTCCCTCTGCTTTATTGGCGTTATTATCATCATAACCATATGAGAGAGCAAGATTCATCTCAATCAAGGCAAACATCTCCTCGGATTAATGATCCTTCAGGGACACTTCTTTTCAGTTCCAGAACTAATGGTGGAGAAGATGGTCAAGCTGGTGTTGCATCCTCCAGAAGCAATCAAGCTTCATTATTGATGAATAGAAGGTAGTGAATTAGTTACGTTGTCAATTTTTTTATTCAATGTTAGAATGGAACCTTTTTTCTTTACTGTGAATTCATGAAAGTTCTGTTGTGAATTCCTCACAAGAGCTTAATATTTCTTTATCCCTCATTACCGTTATTGAAAATTGGTTTCAAAGCCTAGGTGTAACCAGAAATTTGAAAATTGAGCATAGGATATATTAAGAAATTTGAACATTTTAGTCTTCAAACTCTAGCTTTTAGCCTTAAAGGGTTTTTGGTTTGGACATTATTTCCTTCCCTTGCTCTTCCAATAACCGAACCAAAGCAATTAAAAAGTAGGGTTAGATAAGGTTTTGATCTCAATAAAATTTCAGATTTCAGGCTTTTCTCCCAGTAAACTTCTCATTTTTAGTCATCAATATTAGTCTCTGGGGTTAAATTTTTTCCCTTCTGTTGCCCTTTTTAGTCCCTGGGATTACTAAAAATAAAAACTTAAAATGGGCAAATTTTTTTATAGAGACAAACAAAAATTATTGGAAATCACAAAATTCAGTGGGTCCCACAGTATTTAATGACTCTCTTAATTTTGTAGTTTTTGTAGTTTTCAATACATTTTAACCAATAAGAGAGTACATATAAAGGAGTGTGTCAAAGAGTGTGTTGCTAGCACTCCTCAATTGACAACACTCACATGCAGGTGTGTTTGATATTTCTCTCTAATTAAAATTGGAGTTTTATCTTGGTAATCTATGCTGATCTTTAATGCAAATTTTTATTAGACAGATTACCGAGGTTAATCCATAATTTTGATTGGAAAACAACACAAAAGCATGTAAGGAATCATGCTGTTGTAATAGTGGTGATCGCAGGTTGGAGTAGTGGTTATTGCGCCGCCTTTCGCGGCCACAACGTGTGAAATCACGCTGTTTTGTGAGTATCGCGGTCACGATCTGTGTTTTAGGGTTGGGGGGGCTTTTAGAGACTTACTAAAAGGGTAAAACTATAAAAAACAGGTTTTACTCTTTTAACCCACATTTTCACCCTTCCCTTGTTTCGATCCTGCGTTTGAGAGCCTCCAACCCAAAACCTATTCGCTTCAACCCCAACCTCTGTCAACCCTTACCATGTCTGTTCCTTTGTTCAACTTTGTTTTGTTTTCTTTGTTATTTCTCTGTTTTGGACATAGAGATTGGCTGTTATTTGCTGTTTTTGATTGGACCTATATTGGTTATTAAAGTTAATGAGAATATGTTTTGTAATTTTAGGTGGTGTTCTTTATTTTTCAGCATATATATACACACATCACATAATATAAATCTACTTAGGGATGAAAATAGCACTCATCCCGTCACTGCTACCCTGCTATAGCATTTTTGGAGGGCTGCCACTTTGCGCTACAACTTTTTCTTTTTTGAAGTACTGTCACCGCTATCCTGCTATAGCATTTTTAGAGGGCTGCTGCTTTGCGCTACAACTCATTTCACTCCTTATATATGTGTGTGTGAGTGTTAGGTTTTGACAAGAAATTTGAAGTATCAAAGAATGTAGCTGTTTTTACTCTAATTTGTGATGAAAGTGTGATACTGATTACTGGCTAAAAGAATTGAGATTGATCTTACCTGTAATAGTTATGGAAGAAGTTAAAGGTTTGTGTTTTGAAAACTGATATGAAGGAAACATCCAATTCTAATTAAATATTTTTTTGCCTATGTCATGCTTGTTGCCTTGTTCCTACACTCACTCCAATTTCACTGTTTATTCAATTAGATATGATATTTTAATGTATTGTTTCATGGTTATAACTTTCAAGTATTGGAATTTGTAATAACTTATGAAGCATCTAAGCCCTTGTTCTTCTTGCACCACAGAATGAAGACACTAGTGGAATACTTCAAAATATCTTTAGATTGCTTTTTTGCTGTATGGTTTGTTGTTGGAAATGTATGGATCTTTGGGGGACATTCATCTGTCGAAGAAGCTCCTAATTTGTACAGGTAGTCTTTCATTCATTCTTGCATTTAATCTTCAGATTTTCAGATATGAAATTATATCAGCTTCATATCTCTTGGCAGGTTATGTATAGTGTTTCTTGCATTTAGCTGCATTGGTTATGCCATGCCCTTCATTCTCTGTTCAACAATCTGCTGTTGTCTCCCTTGTATAATTTCTATCCTTGGGGTTAGAGAGGATATGTCACAAAATAGAGGGGCAGCTTCCGAATCTATTAATGCTTTGCCAACTTACAAGTTCAAGATGAAGAAAAATAAAAGAAATGGTGATGGCAACTCAGCTGCTGCAGAAGGTGGAGTTGTGGCTGCAGGAACTGAAAAAGAGCGTGTGATATCTGGAGAAGATGCAGTAAGCACTATCTGATCTTTAGATATATATTCAGGATACTCCATTAAAACTTTAGATAGTAAATTACACTTTCCTTTGAGAAATGCATAATAACGCTGTTTCCCCCTATTTTTTTAAGTAACATTCCGTTTCTTTAACCCATTGTTTGGTTGTGAGGAAAGGCATGGAGGGAATGGGAGAGAATAGATGAGAAAAGAAATAGGTGAGAAATAGAAAAGAAATATAGGTGATTTGGTTGGAGAAATTGAATGATTAGATTTATGAAAAATACCCTTTTACCCTAACAAGATTAGTATGGTTTTTTTCCTCTCTTTTTAACTGTGGATCCAATAGCTGTTGGCAAGTGGAACTATCCCACTGATGTCATCCTTGAGAAGCTTTTGATAGTCTCCACTTAGGGGTCTTCATCTTTTTTGTTTGTTATTTTTTCCTCTCTTTGAATTCGTACTCTACTGAAAAAAGCCATAACCGATTGTACTTCTCCAAAAAACATAACATTCTCAGCAAAACAATAGTGTTGGGAGAGAACAAATTAAAACCTAAAAAACACCACCAAACAAAAAGAACAGATCTCAGCAAGTCGGACCAGATCTTTAATGGCATCCGAAAGTAAAGGCAATTTGAATTTTCAACACGGATTCCTCGACGAAGAGGAGTCACTGTGTAGATGAACATTGTCATCACTTCCAAAGAGACCTACACGGACAGAGATGGGCATGATGAGAGAAAGAGGGCAGTAAAGTATAAATACCTACATCTGAGAGTGGAAGTCTGCACCTGTAGGTCCCATGCAATTTTAAAACAATTCTTGCCTATCTCTGCGCAACCAAACCTGGGAAGTCCATACCTTTTCCTTCTCTTTCATTCTTTTCTTACACAATCAAATGATGGGTAAGAGATGAAAATGTGCCAAAGTGTATTTCTGATGAAATAGAGGTGAAGAATAAAGCCCGTTAGTGCAGTCAAGAGAATTGCAATAAAATTCCATTCTTTACTTGTTTCACTTCATTATTGTAAGAGGTTCCAAATCCTGGGGATTCTCTCATGGTTCACTCAAGAATGGAATCATGCCTGTACTTTGTGGAAAGAACCTTTGAAATATTGATAAGATGATGATTAGCAAAAGATTGAAAATGGGAATGTTTTAAAACCAGACCGGTGATTAAACCAATGAAAGCATTGGCTCAAGGTTCAATGGTTTTTAATATTATATAATATTTAAGTAATAAAATAATATATAATTATAAAAAATTAGGATCTAAAAAATTATAGTATAAATGACTAAATTATATGTTTCATAAGATAAAAATTAATAATAGATTATTAGTTGACAACATAGTTGATACCTGTGTGAAATATTTAAGAATGCATTTTTATTTATCTTAAAAAAAATTTAGAATAATAAAAAACGGTTCAACACCGGTTTTGGTCGTTTTGCACCAGTTAACATCAGTTATGGAATGCTTTGGTTCTGTAGGGTCTCTGGACCGGTCACCTAATTGGTTCCTGATTGAACCGGCTAGTCCGATTTTAACAACCATGGAAAATAGTATGGGAGTGAGAAATGCAAGAATTGCATCTCCAGAAATTGGAAGAGATTCTTGAAAGATTATTGCAGAAACCAAATGGTGAGTTGAATTGAGTGAACTCATAATTGGAAGAAATTCGTGAAAGATTATTGCAAAACCTAATGGTGAGTGGAATCAGTGAACAAATAAGGAGGAAGTCACATGGTGGAAGGGGATGCAAAAACTGAAGGGAGCAAAGAGTGAGGGAGGGAAGTGAGAATTCCATTGTTAATGGGGGATGATGCATGAGAGTGGGTTAATCTGGTTGAGTGATATTTCGACCTCACGGGGTGGCTGATAGTGATAGTGCAGGCTATGGAAGTGGTTGTGGAGGGTAGAGTCTTGTAGTGGTTCTGATAGAGGGTTTATGATTGCAGAAACTCGCCTGGATGGATCTTTGGGATGCAGTGATTTGAAGGTTTCAACTGTGTTACCCGAGGTACAATCCAGACCATGTAATGATGATGGAAGAGTGGAAAGAAAGCGGAAAATGAAGAGATGCTGGAAGAACAAGAGAAGATGGATCATAGTTGTCAATAATGCATGATTGCGCCACAATTGTAGGGTAGTAGTGGACATGGTTGTTAAAACGTAGTGTTAGAACGGTTAAAACGGACGATTCTACATTTCTGCCTTCAAAATCGTGTTGAAACGCACCCTGAAACGGTTTTTGAAGCAAATAGGTTGAAACGACGAGTCAACTTGGTAAACTTGGTTGACTTGGCGAGTTTACAGAGTTGACTCAGTTTTTTTTTTTTTAAAAAAAACAAAAAAAAAAACATCTCATTTAAGCTTTTTTTACGACACCGACAACTTCTTCTCTATGCGGGCGTTGGGTCTCTGAGAGAAGAGAGATCATTTGGTGCTTAAATTAGAGATGTTGATTTCTTTTATGATTTTATTACCTTGGTGTCTCGATTTTAGTATGTATTATGATGACTAAGTTTGAACTTATTTTATTTTCTTAGTGTTTGGACTTAAATTTGCGATAACTTATGTATTGGTGTGTTTTAGTTATATATATGTTGGATATTTATTTATTTTTGTGTATGTAGTAAACTCTTACGTTTCGTTTACGTTTCACGTTTTTACGTTTTTGCTCACCCCCACTGTTTCTGTGTTAACACTACGTTTTAACAACATTGGTAGTGGAGCAAAGATCTGAGATGTAGAATGATATATGTATAAGTTGACAGGTATCCAAGCCAAGTTAACCCATTGGATCTACAATAGGTTCTAATACCATCTTTGAATTTGTGCTTTAGGGCCTAACTTAACCCCACAAAATTGACTTGTAAGGTGAGGGCTATCTAAGCCTTATAAGTTCTACTTGGGCCGTATCTCTAGGTGATGTGGTACTAAACATGCCCCCTCACACCCAGCACAATGAAGGTGCTGGAAGTTGCAATGAGGGAAAACCGATGAGGCCAATTAAGGTGGCTTTCCAATAGTTTGGCATTGAATAAAACTTATGTACCTCCACTATGGCCTCCTTTATTTCCACCATGTCAGTTTCCATGGCCCGATGATCTAAAATTGGAGAAATTTGAGTATTGTTGGCATTGAGAAGAGTATGAGGAGGTAGTGCAAGACTGAGGGAAATTGTGATGATTCAGTAGCTCACCCAACCTGCTTCTGGGTCACATTGATGGACATTTGATCCAACCTAGTGGCCAACTTGTTCCTTTTCAATTGAACTTCGAGTGATGAACAGAGACTCAATCTCATCAGCTGCGCAAGAATAAAATCTATTATTCACTGGATTGACAGAGTACTTGTATCCATCTAGATGACCATCAAGATGCTCTCGACAACTTTGTATTTCTGATCTGAACTTCAAACCTTGGCTCAAGTTTGAGTGTGGAAGAATTTTATAATTTCTTCCCGAAGTTGCTACAAGTGTGCACAACCTACAACTCTTATAGAAGCAAACCTGAGAGCGATGAGAGGAGCCATCCGTCTATTTCAACAGATACCATTTAAAATTTAAGCATATTGAGAAAATGATGAAAGAGAGAACTATGAGGCAGAGAGAATGGGAGAGAAAGGTTTTGCACTATAAAATTGTATTTTTTTTTACTATAAAAAAAACTAATCTACCTTGATGCCTGAGGGCCATTATACGCAGTCTTACTCTTGCATATGCAAAGAGACTTTCAAGATTCGAACCCATTTCCAATTGTTCTCCAAGACATAACTTACCGCTGTGCTAGGGCTTGCCCTCATAAGATCGCAAAATCTGAGAGGTACAGTGATACATATAAGCTGACAGGCTTGCACAGCAGGCAAATAGTTCCATTACAATTAACAGTGAACTGAATCCTAAGTTCCTAACAACCCACCAACTGCCAACAGATAATATGGCTTTACAAGAGACTGTATATATCTGTCTCTATAGAAGATGCTAATGAAATCTTCATTACTGTAACTATTGGCTTCACAGGTTCACCCAAAATGCTAATTTCATCTCATAAACTCCTACAGTCATTACCAAGGATTCAACTAGCCGTTGGTGATGCTGAGTTGCAGAATAAAATTTCCCCTAAGAGACTCATTCGCATTAAAATAGTCTATAAGTTTAGCACACATTAATTTCTTTGGGGAGGGGATTGTAATTTTTCAAAATATAGGGAAGAATAAGCGTCTCTTAGGAGCGGATGTAATTCACCCAACTTCATAGCATCCTGATATTGTCTAGTTACACTTTGTCCAATTATGTGAATGATTTTGGTATTATAGCACTTTTATCTAATCAAACTTCTGTCTCTTTGGGCTATGGAGGAACAGATTTAGGCTTTTACACTTGGTACGATAGCTCTTATCTTATTTTGTTACTTTAGGAGAATGATAGCTGCTGTGTCTAAGAAACTTTTTTAAGTCTTAGTAACTTCAAATTTTATTCGTAAATGTATCATCCATGACATCAGGTAAAGAAGTTTGATTTGGTGTGGTTGTGTTGAATTAGATTAGACTATTATTTCATTTATTCTAATGAATCTATTATGAAGTGTTAAAAAGACCCTGCAGCACTGTATGCCTTTCTCATTTTAACCAGGTCCAGGATTTTTTTTTTTCTTTTTCTACTGCTTATGATTGAGAATGCTGTGGTTGTCGACAGGCTTGCTGCATCTGCCTGGCAAAGTATGAGAATAACGATGAGCTGAGAGAATTGCCTTGTTCTCATCTTTTCCACAAAGACTGCGTTGATAAATGGTTGAAGATAAATGCATTATGCCCTCTTTGCAAGAGTGATGTTGGTGAGAACTTAACAGGATCAGTCTCTGGAGAATATGCCAGCCAACAACGGGGTGAGAGCAGGGTTGAGAATGGCCTCACGAATACCTCAGTCTAGTCTAGTTATACAGAAATATACAATTTGGGTCCTCTCATTTTCCCTTAGAACTGGAGAATCTACTGGCAAGTTACGACAGTTGACGAGAGAGAAAGAACCAATCACCTATTTACAAAAAAACTGGTGGACCATGCACAGGTAATGGTGGGTAACTAATCACCTTTTTATGAAACCGGTGGTTCTTGCACAGGCAATGGTAGGTTCCTACGCAATAAACTGTATTTTTTCTCATGACAAGAAGCTCGTCTTCTCAATGAAAAGGAAATAATCTGAAGCCCCTTTTATACATATGCACACTTTGTGCTTTTGTAAAGTTTTTTTTTTTTTCTTTTTTTCTTTTTTTTCTATGCGCTAAACACTTTGAAAGGATGTTTGATTGAGGTCATCCATTCCATATCATTTTTGTTGATGTGTTTTCTTTTTCTTGTTGGAACTGTAAGTTGGCCGATACAAGGCATCACCTTCTGTAGTCTGGTGATGCAGCTGATAGTTGAAGGGACGCTCATCATGGCCATAATCTGTGGGGTATTGACAATGGTAATTAAAGCGTATGATTTCATGTAAATGGGTCACAGGAGAATATATAACGTGAAGTTAGTGCCATTTTCATCATGTGGCAATTGTCATGTATTTGTAAACGTTTTTTTTTTAGTACTCGAGGGTTATTTATAGGCATTTTACTGGAGACTACAATTTATTCTGGCATCATTCATTTATTGTCAGTATTATTTGAATAATGAAAATCTGAAAACAGAATAGTTAACGAATTTCATCTTGAAGCAGTATAATACATTGTTATTTTATTTTTATAATCATATTATTTGTATGGATTATTCATCAACTTTATCGATGATTAATTTTCATTCAATTATGTTTTTTTATTCACAAGATTTAAATTTGAGATTTTGTTTAAAAAGATTAGAATAATGACTTGTTAGCAATATATTTTGTTAGTAAAAGTGATCAATCAAAGGATAACTTCACGTAAAGGATAGTCTATTGTGAGTGTCCTTAGAAAAGCAATTAGAACGTCATAGAACATCTGTTGCTCATAGAAGCTTTTGTTCCTTTTTAAACATACTTGATTTCATGTCAATCAATAACTATTATTTAAGAATCATGACACGAGCCGCTGCACTGACATCTGCATATGTGACAGTTTTTAATCAATCAATTTGTTTTTTAAAAATTAAAAAAATATTATTTGTTATTTTTTACAAACATTAGAAAGCTCCTTTCTCATGGATTAAAACATTAAAATAAATTATTTCTCTTATGTGTCTTCGAAGTTATCATGAATGTTCTTCAAAGTCATTATCGACATTCTCTGAAGCCATCAATGTCTATCTCGAAAATTGTCACATGTCCTCGATGGCGTAACTGATGAGTGACTCCCTCTCTCACGCAAATGTTTGTATTGAAGTTCATCTCAATCGCACACACACATTGATACTTTTCTCTATAACATGGGGTTACGATTCTCACACGTTTGTGTCTATCGTTGGTTGAAGTTCATCTCTCTCAGGTTAGGTTTGTCTACCTCTCATCTGTGCATTCCTTCTCTAATTTGATATAGGGTTGTCATATGAATTTGTGTTTGGATTTTATATGAGAACCTTAACCATTGTGGTTTGTTGCTTTTTATTTTCATAGGATTTGTTATTTCAAATGTTATTAGGTCGCATATAAGATAAATCTATTAACCAATTAGTCAAAAAAGTTAACCATTTTCACCAACAATGTGAACTAGCTAACAATAATATTGTATTGAGAGGGATTCTAGAATTTAGACATATGTTTGGGTGTAATTCCCAGTCAATGTCTTTGCCATGCTTGGGTTAGGATTCGAGAATTATTATTTTGTAGAATCCAAAAATAGTTGCGGTTCATTCCATGCATGTTGAAATTGCAGATTTTACTTCATGTGTGTTATTTATGTTTTGGTATGATGAACAAGTGCCTAAATATAATTGTACTGCTTTTTAAGTTATAGATGCGTCTTGTATCGTATATTTGAAGGTTATGGGCATAATAATGTTTCCCAATATTTGAATGTTGTTAACTGTATTAATCCAGTGGTTAACTACAGTATATAGGGCTAATACATTTAAAGTATATATCATGGTTAATTCTCTTATTGCGAATGGTTACTGATGTCATAATATTATTTTATAGACTGATTAATATTGTTTTGTACATGGATAACAATTTGTATATGATATGTGATTACTATAATGCACAATTTTATCTTCATTGTCTTGATCATGTCACATGATGCGCCCTAATATCTAAAGGTTATGGGCATAATATTTAATGTTTCGGAATATTTGAAAGTTGTTAATTGTAGTAATCCAAATGGTTAACTAGACTATCTATGACTAATAAATACATTTAAAATGTATATCATGATTAATTCTCTTATTGAGAATGGTTATTGATGTCATGATGTCACAAGGGTTGTACTTATCAATAGTCAAAAGATCATTAATGACATCAACTAGAGAAATTAATGCAATAAGTTGAAGCTTAAATTCTAGTCAAGGAACCCTACACTATGAAAAGGAATTTTAAAGTTATCACTACTAATCTAGATGATCATATTGTCTATTGCCTCAAATTACATATTTGGTCAGAAATAGTAGTTCTAGGACAACATCAGAATAAGGGTTTTACAAGGTTTATTGTATCAACTGATTCTAAAGAGTTCGCTGCAAGAGTCTTCCAGTCAATTAACTCAGATTGGATCAAGATATCCTCTCACCTCTTGTGGGGAAGAAGCAGTTGTACATTTATGAAACCAATGACTTTTGGGAGCAAATCAAAACTCCAGGGTAAGCTTGAGTAACACGTTACATATTTTCATCATTTCCTTCATGGGCAATTATCTTTATATGTTGACTATGCTTGTAGGATGTCCATAAAATATTCTGGCTTGTATCTTGCCCAATTTCGTTACACATCCCCCCATTTATTAGCAAATGGAGATGGTATTTATAATACCCCAGCTCTGGCACGGTCAGCGCAAGGTGCCGCGCGGTCAGCGCCAGAGCTCTTTGTGAGAAAACCATGTCTGGGGTGTGGCGCGATCAGCGCCATAGTTTCTGGAGTTTGGCGCGGATGGCGTCGGTCTGGCGCGAGTGGTGCCATAGTCTCTGGCAGTTGGCGCGATCAGCGCCAGGGTGGCGCGATTGGCGCGGAATGTCGGTCAGGCCAAGTATAAAAGGCCATTCACGCGATTTTTGGAGGAAAATCACTATTCATCTTCTTCCTCTGGTCCAGGCAGCCATGGCTGAGCTAGGGAAGCTCCATACCTTCAATATACCTCCTCCAAACACCTCCTAATCCTTAATAAACAAGATTAAAACCTTGTGAGAGCTAATTTCCATCCTAGTTTTGAGAGAAACCCCAATTCCTGAGATTCTTCAGAGAGAGCTGAGGTTGAGAGGAGAAGAAGGCGTTTCTTGGATGCTAGAGCTGGGAGAAGGGCTTCTCCGGCCTTCCACAGCGGTTTCGAGGTAAGAAACTCAGCTTTCACCGGTTAATTTGTGAATTGGGTAATGGGGTGAATAGTAACCCATCTGTGATAGGGTTGAAATTAAGCTTAGGTTCTTTAGAAAAGTTTGATCAGGATGTTGTCTTGAGGAATATGGGATTTTGAAATTGGAATTCTGATGAAGTTTGATTCTGACCCTGAGATTGGTATGAGTAGGAAGAAGGATGAGTAAATAGAAGGTACTGAGATAGGAATGAACCTAAGTGTCGTTAATAGGATTGTTCATGAGGCCAAATAAACGGTGAATATGCATTAATATGTCTGGTTTAACTATGTTTGATAACTGCTGGTTTATGAACTTATAGAGCAGTGAATTGACTAATATAGAGTCTTAGAGAGACTCTGAGGCCATAGTCAGGCTGAGATAGATTCTGCTTAGGATCTATGAGCTACCTATGAAGTGGTTAGCCTGATAACCCTAAGCTAGATGACTGAGAGGTCATAAAAAGGAATTATGTTTCCTTTCATTTCAGCGGTTGAGAACCGTTGTCAGATACCTGGTATAGTGATTCTGATATTGACTGTGCTGTATGAATTACCAAAGGGCGAGACACGAGGATGTCAACAGCATGGGCCAACCAGCCGAATAATGAGGATAAAGCACGTTCTTGCCAGGTAAGCTCAGTGTTCTTTGGAGTGATTTCCCTGCTTGGGGGTCACTGTTTTGTTAGTTATGTACTTCATGTTGTTAATGGACACTATGTTAGTGTTCTGATTAATGATAGTATTGTACGATGATGAGATGAATACTGTGCTAGTGTGCTATGATTGGTGATAAACCTAACACTGTGATTGTGTTAGGAATGATATTAATTTGCTGATAGGTACATCAGACATATGTATATATATATGTGGTAATTAGTGTTAACCAAACACTAGGATAGAGGATGAGATGTGTTGGGGGTATAAGATAAATCTCCGTGGTATTCTAATGATTGATGAACACTATGATTGTCTTCTGTGATAGATGATGGACTAACACTGTGATAGTGTTATGCGTGGCACTGATGTGCTGTGATATTGATGTTAGATTGACACTGTGAGAGTGTCATGTTTTGTAGTGATTATGTGATTAGGTGAGCATTCTCTGACCAGAGAATAGTGGACTATGGGCCCCTTGGGAATGTGCCCTTAAGTGGATGATCTTCCTTGGGATAATCCATAGGCGTCCAAGTAAATCCTGAGTAGATGTGCCTTTAAGTAGATGATCCTATTCAGGTATTGGACGGCAAGTCCTGAGTAGATGTGCCTTTAAGTAGATGATCCTACTCAGGCATGAGTCCTGAATAGATGTGCCCTTCAGTGGATGATCCTATTCATGTACGCAGTGTGAAGTCCTGAATAGATGTGCCCTTCAGTGGATGATCCTATTCAGGCAATGTGAGTGGATTGCATATGCTTGTCTTAGGCTGCTATTTGCATGCAGCTTGTTCATGTGAACCGTGAAGGCTGATTGTATGATGAAATCGTCAGGTATTGACTAGTGTCCAATGAGACTCTGGGATGTGTGCTTGTTAGATGAGCTTCTTAGGCAAAGGGAATAAGTCCTAAGATAGGGTACCTGTTAGATGATCATTCCCAGATAATGGACTAGGTTACAGAGAACCTATCCATGGAATAGGTGTACTCTCAGTCGATATGAGGTGTTACCAATGTGGATGATATATATATGACTGAGATGTGATATGAAATGAGAAAGCCTAAATGGCTGATATATGTGTGTATATATATATATATATATATATATATATTATATATATATATATAAGAGATGAGATGGCTACTGTTAAGCCAAGCTAGTGTAGTATTGTATGAAAGTGAACCAGGGGGAGGAAAGATCTCCAAGAACCCTGAGTTTACTGAGATTTTTATCTCACCCCGTGTGGAGTTTATGTTGCAGGTGCATAGGGCAGAGAAGATAGGTTCCTTGGTGAGAAGCCAGAAGGGACAAGCACTGTATGCTGCTTGGATTAGAGTCAGAGATCGTTGAGGTAGTTTTTCTGTCTCCTGTCATATCTATATAGATATGGTCTATATCTGCCTGACTTTATTTCGTTATCTGGATCAAAAAGGGCTAGATGTAGCTGAACTTGTGATTTTGTTTATGTGCATGTATTTGTATCATACATAATGCATCAAGCAATACGATTCACATATGCTTCTGCAGTTTATTTTGTGATAATCTGATATGATAATAATATTAATACACCAGGTGCACACGGGGTGTTACAGTATTAAGAAAGCCAGCATCACTGGTGATGTTTATATTCATCCATCAACGAAAGTGCATTCATCTGCTAAGTAGATATGAATTGGATATTGATTTGGATTCTTAAAAATTCAATCTATGCCCACCCCTAAGCACAGGTACGACATGATTTTACAATTAATGTTTTTTGTGTTTTATTTTCTATACAACTTGTCAAATGCTTATTCCTTTTATCTATTATATGTTTTTCTAGGTCGTGTCTGTGAACAATACCCGAAAAAAAGTTACAGTCAATCTTATTCCGAGAATTGATCTACAAGCCTTGGCTGCCAAATTTGTAATGAGACCTTTGTCCACATGATTCTCTCTCTCTCTCTGTCTCTCTTCTTTGTTTCTTGAAGTTCATCTACTAGCTTTGATCTTATTCGATTTCTAAGTATTAATTTAGTCTCTTATATTTTTTCCTTGTGCAATGAAATTTCAATTAATGATCAATTCTGATTTTTGCCATTAAATCACTCAGGTGCGTTGGTTGGGTTATGCTTCCAGCTACGACACATGGGAGCCAATAGAAAGATTGAGGACATGAGTGATGTGAAGGAATTGGCATGTGTTTACTAACTAACAGAGAATGATTCGTTTTCTTGAATTCTTTTATATAAAATGTTTTTAGTACTTGCATTATATATTAAATACTTTTAGTTGTCATTAGAGGACGTGAATGTTTTTAGTACTTACATTTTAAATGCTCATGATGGTTTAGTTGAAACTTTTAAATCCGGCACCAGGTTTTGTTGTATAGTTGTGATACATGATATTGCAGTATGTTTATGCTTAATAATTCTATTATTATTATTATTATTATTATTATTATTATTATTATTATTATATTGTTTCAGCATTATGAAACTTGTGATGTGAAATGAATGATTATAAGAATATAAGAAATTCAAATAGCGTGTGGCTAGGAATAGAAATCTGAGAATGATTGCAACAAATGTATATTGGTTGAAGCATGTGTTTGGTCATACTCACTTCTTCTGGCCGTTGTTGATGGTATCAGGTATTATTCTATTTATTAATAGTATTATTTTGGTTAAAATAAATTGGTCTCTTATTTTATTTTGTGATTTCAGTTTAGTCTCTTAAACTTTGAAAATTTCATTTTAATCTCTTCAAATATTTCAATTGATATGCGTCCATATTTGTGTGAGTTTCTCCTTTCTTGTTGTATTATTATTTCTTCTCTAATAGGAACCAATAATCACTTAAATAGAGCTTATAAAACTTGGGAAGTCCTCACCTTATAAGCCGATTTTGTTGGATTAAGTTGGGACCTAAGCCTCAATTCTAAGAACTGGCATGTTGTTAGTTAGGTGTAGAAGTTAGAAGCAACAATGTATTATGAGAATCTATATTAGTTGTCCTATATTTAAAATTAGAAACTGACTTCTTCTTAGTTATTCATAGAAAATAAATAATGGCAGTTATGTATTAGGATACTTTTAATATTTATGATGCAGAAGTTATTATGAAATTTCTATTTAGAAGAAAAAAGTTATGATATAATCAATTCCAAGTTTAAGTTTTCATAACAAATATCAATTTCCTTGTATCATCTTTCTGAATTATTTTACCAGAACTATGTGTAAATCCTATTATATAGTCAATATATTGTTTGTACCTTGACGCTGAATTATATAGAACTAAGAATTGATCTTAATGAAGTAAATAATTTTTACCATTTAAACTACATGCAGACATTTGCCTTTTCTCTAGGCCCACACTGTTCATGTTCATTTTGAAGAATTTCAGGTGTTAACTCTTTGACAAGTGTACCAATTCGTCCAAATAGTAATAAAATGGTAAGACCGAGTGTCGATTCCACAAGGACTTTGATTATACTCAGAATTTGTATACATCTAACTGTAAGCAATTAACAGAATAATTTTGGGATTTGTACGTAAATATAAATTCAAAAATAAAATAAACAACAAAATAGATTAAGAGCTAGAAAAGAAAACAAACACTTGGAGATTGAATTGAAGGTTGATGCAGGATTATGAGATATGTTGAGTGTTCAGCCTACCAAAACTATTCTTGATACAATGTTAATAATTTTTTACTATTTAATATTATTTTACATATTACCTTTATCCTCTAATTTACTCTAACCATGATCCCTCATATAAAAGAACCTAAATTACCTAATTTGCATTAAGAATAGAGATGTATATTTAAGTCTAAACAATGTCATTCTATCCCTAGATATGGATTGTCTAGATATTCTTTTCCAGTTCTCGGAGTATAAACATTTCTCAATGCATAAACTCTCATAACATTACATGCATATGGATGATCAGGCCACAAACATGACAATAGATTCAGAAAAGAATAATAATATGAAAATAGCATTAAATAGATAGTGAGAATTGTTACATGAAGAGTGTTTGGTTACTGAATCCCCAGCAATGAGTGATTTATCCTCTCATTGACATGAGAGGCTTACAATAAACAAAAAAGAACAACAATTGATGAAAGAGAATGGAAGAAAACTGATAAAATAAAGGACATAAGCCAACTTCTGTTGAGTGGATTCTTCTCTCCTTTGTGCCTTGGGTTTCTCTTTTGCTTTTTTTTTTTTTATTATCCTTTGCCTCTAACTACTCACCATCCCCTTTTATAATCAAAATTTTGCTTTATTGGGTTTTTTTTTTTATATTGGCTAATGCTCTAAGCCCATATGTGCACGCTAAGCCCAAATCCTCAATCTATCTTCCAAGTCTTTAATGTGCAATCCTGCATAGAAAATACAATCAACACACTATAAATCAACTAATTTTAGCATTTATTAGATAAAATCTCAGACAAGTTAAATTCTTATATTTTCAATCACAAAAGAAGCATTAAAAGAAAAAAAAAAAGATAATTGTTATGTAATTTAAATGCATAATTTACGTATAAATAAAAATTATCACAAGGTATCCTAATATCTGGGTAAAAATACTACAACTGTTTAGTATCCTTCTTACAATTTTATTTGGTACTTCATATTAACTTAAAATGGTAAGTTTCTAGTCAGTGAGGGAATGGGCTCTATTGGCATGGTGGGGTAGAAATGGGTCTGTTTAGTATAAGGGTTATTGTTGCTTGCATTTTCCAGTTGCCGCCTACATGCTCTTTTTATCAATAATAAAGTCAATTTGTTTAATCTTTGCTGAGACATTGTTAATTTAAGTTAAATTTCATTAATGTAAAATTTTTTAAGATGATTAATATTATTTTATAAGCAATATGTGTTTAAGAAAAAATGTTTTCTTATTTACCACTGCTAATAATTTATTATTTTAAATTTTAAATTTTTTTATATAAAAAATACATGCTAAGACGGTTCTTTGAAAAACCTTCTTAGAAAGTATACTTTCTAAGGCATTCTAACACACTTTTCCCAAAAATCGTCTTAGAAAGTAGACTTTCTAAGGTGGTTTTTGAGAAAACCATCTTAGAATCCACAATTTTGTTTTTAAAAAAATATATTCTAAGATGATTTTTACTTGAAAACCTCTTAGAATGGTGATTTTGTAAAGACAGTGCTCACGAAATCGATGTTGACTTCAAAGAAGGTTAAAAAATCATCGTTGAATGTTTCAAAGAATCGTCGTTGAAGATGCTTTTTCTAGTAGTGATAATATGCTCTATATTATTATTTGCCAATTTTTTCACAAGTGATAAATGTCTGTATACAAAAACCAATTTAGTATAGTGGTATCATGGATTACACTTATTTGGGAAATTTAACACCTATTTTGTTATTGGTGTCTATTGTATAGAACCCTGCTCCTATTAGGATTATTTCAACAAACCTATTCATGGAGACAATGTTATTTGAACTTGCAGGCAAATTGAATCTCGCAACTCTTGCATTTTTGCCCCTAAAGTCATCAGAAGTTTTGATTATGCACCTGAAATTGGGATTAAAGCGTTAGAAAATAAATTTAGTTTTTCATGTTTGTAATTTAAACCACCTTCTATAGGGTATTAATTATTATCTTCTTGCAGAATGATCCAAATAAAATCTCAGCTTCATTATTTTGTTGTTTTTTTCTTTAATTTCTTCTCCTACACCTTTCATTTTTTCGTTTTCGTTTTCTTTTTTGTTCTTGTTTACTTTGACTTTTGTCTCTTCTCCTTCTATAACACTTTACTGAGATAAATGTTCTTTTTAACATTTCAAATCAAAGTAAAAGAAGTTAGAACTGATTGGGGGTTAGGTTGATGTATGGTTATATAGTTGAGATTTTCATCCATTAAGTAAGTAGTTCAGGAGATCAAAGAAAAATTTTGAGGATTTTTGGTCTTTGGACACAATCTTGAAGCCACAGAATTCCATATGGTTAAGAATAGAAGATTCTTGTTTGTGGTAATAATCATGAGATGAGTTTTTTAACACAAGCAATTTGTATCATAATATATGTAGTTACTTCCCTTGGGAAAAATTTATGGAAAATTTTGATTTTATATTTACTTCAAATTTTTAGCCATGGTCGGATTGAAAAATATTTAATTGAATAAGGTTTTTATATTGTTTAATTTATTTAGGTTTTTTTTTTAATTTTTTTTACTTGACTACTTAGTACTCTTTTTTAAAATTAATGTTTATTATGAATATTTTGTTTTATAACTATGACTAATTGTCGTATTAAAATGGTTAACCACATATTTTAGAGAGTTAATTTAATGTTGTTAAAATACAAGTGATCAAAATTGATTTTTCTATAAGTAAATGAGGAGTTTATATAATGGAAACACACATCATCAAATGAATGAATATGGATTTTATAGTATGAGAATTTATATTCCTCATATTCATATCATTGTTAAGTCAACAACAATTATGGGTTAAGTTTGGTTCATTGATGGTTAACTTTAGCCCTTCACACATTATTACTCAAAAGTTACACCTGCACAAGATTTTCATTGGCTCATACCTAAAATATTGAACTTGTATGAGCAAAACTTATGTCATGTAATTTAATGAAATAATTATACCTATACCAAGAGTGTCAAACAAATTATATTTGTTGGCTAGTTATGTGCAAAGTTAATGTTGCATTGGTAACTTAAGTAGTTACATCTGATTGAATTTCATTTTAAATCCAAATTTTCATTATAAACTACAAAAAATGATGATTGTAAATGATTTGGAAATTGCATTATGCACATGTTAACTCTTACTATTGTTTTAAATTTAGACACATCATATGATGAAAATTTGTTTTCATGTGATAAATAATTGGTTAAATCTATCATAAATAATGGTTAACCTTTTATCACTCATGGTTAATTCTAATCCTTCTAATATTATTATTCAAAAGTCACATGTTAACTTAATTTTCTTTTACTATATGCCTAAAAGATTGAACTTGTATGAGCAAAGCTTGTCTCATGTCATAATTCTACCTGTACCAAGGGAATCACGGAAACTATAATTACTAGTTAGTTATGCCCAAAGTTAAGGTTACTTTAGTAACTTAAATTGTTACATTCGATTGAATTTTATTTTACATCCATCATTCACTAAAAATTACAAAATATGACGATTCTAAATGATTTGATAAGTGTATAATATACATAATAACTCTTACTTTTGTTTTAAACTTACGCAAACCATATGATGAAAATTTATATCCATGCTATGTATAAGGTGGTTAATCTTAAATTATTGCTAACTTTGTTCATTAGTGGTTAATAATGTTATTGAGTGTCATATATAGTTAAGTACATATGTAAACCATTGCCAAAGAGTGCATTGCAATCATATATAACCAAGACAGTTAACAAAGAATAAGAAATAACGAGAAAGTAACATGGTTGCGTAAATTGAAAGACAAAGAAAGCACTTATAAGAAAAGCGTCGTGGTGGGTTGTGACGGGTCGCGACCAAAGTAACAGAGGGAGCAACAACAAAACAGAGGAAGCAACGGTTTTGTGTTTGACGATGAATTTGATAGATGAGAAGAAGAAAGAGAGTAACTACACAAACTCCCTCCAATGTCGACATCTACACCACCTTCAATGAATGCGAAAGACCAACGCTGAACAAAAGAAGCACTGTTATGCAAAGTAGGGTCTTCAATTTGTGTAGAATCAGCGCAACGCTGTTTTCCTTTCCCTCTTCATTCTTATTTTTAATTTCAAATTTTTGTTTTATTTTTTATTTATTAATTAGTTGAAATAATAAAATAATATATTTTAAGCCAAATAAACATATGGCTAATAGGGATATAAGAGTATTTGGATGTTTGTCTATCTTTTTGCCTTATATCTTTTTCCATTATATCTTTTTCCGTTATGATAAAATATGGAGAGTCCAACGATCTGAAGTACCTATCACAATGTGCAGTTTGGCAATACACATTTACAATTTGTCTCTATCTTCTTTATTTCTTTAATTTGGTCAACATCTTTATTGCAATACCCATTTTGATATAAAATGATATTTCCAATTGTTAAACCACTTTTGCCAACAAGTTGGTATCATATAACTTTTTTAATAATGTAACTTAAATTTTTTAATTTGATAATCCATATGTAATTATTCGAACCAAATTTTCTTATTTCATTTTCATGCAAAAATAATTTTAAAAATGTTATTATTCTCTCTCTATATATTCATTTACTTTAGGAGTAAATATTGTCTAATTTATATATATATATATATATATATATATATATATTTTAAAATTTATATAATTTAAAATTCATTTTATATTAATTATTTTTATTTTAATATATATGTTTTAAGAAATATATGTAATGTTCAGTTTATTTCAAATTTGACATTAACAAACATTACACCACTCAACTGTAACAAAAAGACAATAAAATGTTGTATTATATCTATAGCAGCAAAAGATTCAGGTTAGCTCACCACGGTACAATCCAGCAAGCAAGTCAACAAGACACTTATCAATCCCATGAGAAAATCACATTCATTTATGTGTTGTTTTTCTTTTACCTCTCTCTCTCTCTCCCCCTTCAGGACCCTTCCAATTCATGCAATTGAAAGGGGGTCCCAATTGCACAATTGCGCAAGCAATTCATCAAAAGAAAATATTTCAAGACCATAATGACCAAAACAAGACAAAGCAGCGAACTAACTATACAGACCATAAAATCGATGATTGAGACATGTCCACCTATGGTACATTTTTTAATTTTTACACTTATTAATATATCCAACCAAACCAATTGTGAATGACAAACCAATTCACAAGACATTGGCTGATGCCATTTGACCAGATGAAGTGCTGGTTACCTCTGCTACATTCTTCTGCTTTAGAGAAGCAGAATCAGCTGGCAATCCAGATTCTGAAACATCACCAATATCCAGTGTCTCTGGAAGACTTCCAGAAGTTTCATCTCCCTCCAACTGTAAGATCAAAACAAAAAGTCCTCAAATTTTGACTTGCAACTTAATGTGTTCCAGAAGTGATCCATTAACACTTGACATGACTACTCAAGGTATTTCCTCCCAATGCTAAGCAATGTTTGGCAATTGACATAATTAAACTATGATAATTCTATCAATTTCATTATATCCAGAAAATGATAAACTAACATTAATGGCACAGGAGGTTTTAGACAATTTGATAAGATTTATATCTGCAAATATAACAGAACAGAATATAGCTTTATTTCCTTTAAACCAGTTTCCAATCGGTGATGTGTAATATTTCAACATTTATGCTCCGGAAAAAAAATAGAACAGGTAAAAGGAGGGGAGGAGGGGGGGATGAAATCAAATCACAGTATGAAGCACCTACAAATACAATTATTTATACATTTTGGAAGAAAACAGAAAAGCAAACCAATTGTTAAAACAAAAAACTGGGAACACAGAATATGAAGAAGAAAAAAATATCAAACAGTTTACAGGAAAAAAAAGTGGAATTTAAAATAAAAATCAAACTTGGCATGGCAATCTCAGATCACTTTAGGTTCAACAACGATAAGATGGAAATGCTTTCTTCAGGAAAGAAGGGAATGGAAGCAGAAAGGGGAATCAATTTACTATTTTATTACACATTTACCCAAAATTCACAGTCAAATGTGATAGCAAATCACCTGATTCAACATTTACACAGCATGAATAGAAGCTAATATTTAACTACACTTAAGTATATGAAGACAGAAAAAATTGTCACTTAATCAACTGGAAGAATAAACATATTTAAACCTCCAAAACTAATAAATTAAAAACTATACCTCAAGTTGGCTGAGCATGTCAATAGCTGCATCCAAGTCACCACTGTTTACATTATAGACATCTACAAGGGACTGACAAGATATACCAGGAAAATTCATCCTAAGATACTCCAAATCCATATCAAGTTCTTCATCTAGCAACTGATTATCCGTCAACTCTCCCACATTCTGTGATGATGAAGTGTAGCTTGTGTAGGAACTAGAAACAGACTGGCTTTTTGCCGGAAAAGCTTCTGGTTTCAAGAGCCATTCCGAGCTAGCGTTGATAAGTTGCGGATCATTTGTAGCACCCTGATGAGTCATCTGAAACCACACTGTCCCATCATAAGTCTTGGAATCTTTTTCTGTCAAAGGTGTTCTACCATCTGCCCCCCTTTTAGAGAGAGGAACATATGAGGCTGCATATGGATTCAAAGACGATGATTGTGGCTTCATGGAATCAGATGTAGATAAACAATTCTTCTTGATCTTCCTTTTCCATTCCCACACATACACAAGAAAGAATCAGTCAACATGATACTAAAGTTAATCAAGAATTAAATTCCTTTCTTGGGGAAGCTCAAAAATACAAGAAGGAATCCAAAGCTTCAAATTTCAATAATCTACAAATACAAAAAATAAAAAGATAGACAGAGAGTAGATTATGATTGAAAAAGCTCTGAATCAGTAAACAACAGAGCCAGAACACACGATATCAATTATGATGCAATCATCAAACTTTCTTGTAACCCTTTTAACAAGTGCATGCGTAAGTAACTAGGTTCAATCATATATATATATATATATATATATATATATATATATATATATATATATATATAAATTTCTATCACTCCTTGATGGAGCACTCATATAGCAAAAAAGAAAAAAAAAAAGAAGACATCAGATCAAGTATTTATTCTGAGAAGATCAAGAAACCCTAGTAAAAACAGAAACAAAGCTTTAAAATTTGACTTTTCAGCGATCCCTTTTGAAACACCAGCACGATCAAGCTAAACTAAAACCTCAATCAAATTTTAAAACAACTTTTTAAAAAAAAATGAAATTTGCAGCGATACATCTATCCACCAAAAAATTATTGAATGCAACCCAATAATACCAAATGACAATTTGATTGTAGCTTTTTCATCTGCAACGATCAGTGAATAACAAAATTGTGATTCGAATTGCACAAAAAACAAAAAGAAAAAACGAAAAGAAAGGAGATTAAAATAAAATGGGAACAAACCAGTGAGACAGAAATCACGAAACCCTAATTCTGGAGATCGCTGTGATTGGAAAGGAGAGAAAACTACAATGAAATGATTGAGACAGAAGTTTAACTATTTTCTCCTCTGTGCAACTGTTATTTGGTTAGAAATCAATCAGTATGTATATATAATAACTAACATGTATTAAAAAAAATATAAAAATAATAATTTGTTGAAAATTGGAAAATAAAAAATATGAAGAAAATTTGATGTGAATATAATTAACAGTCTTGTCTTTGTTTTTTTTAACTACTTAACAGTTTGTATAATAAATTAAGTCTTAAATCTTAAAAAAGTTCATTAGGTTGATATATCTAAATATTTTTTAATAAATATATTATTATTAATATGATATATAATGTTATAATTATTTTAGTAAAATTATACAATTAGTTAAGTGATTTGGTGATTTGAATCATTTTAATATTTGAAATAAGTTAATTTTTATAAGCATTGATTTTGGACATGTAGATTAATTTAGTGGCATCTACTTTCCACACTATATAGTTTTCTTATACACTATATAACTTTTTTAAAATGGCAAAAGTGCCCTCAGCTTGTTTATGACTTGTTTATTACCTGCTGGTTGTGTGGTTTTGGTTTTTTTGCTGCTCGTTGCTCAGTTGATCTTGTTGTGCTTGTGCATTGAAGCTGTTGGTGTTGGAGTAGGTAGTTGGGGG
>PYAF01000942.1:0-12036 GCA_007407185.1 Glycine tomentella
TAAGCGGAACAGATCATCTTTCGTGAATCAAGGAAATTGGAGGCGCAATCTGTTCTAGGGTTTGACTTGTTTTTAATTATTGCAATTCGTTTTTAATTACTGCAATTCGTTTCTAATTATTTCTGTTTTAATTTCAAATTTAATTTCTGCCCAATTCTATCAAAAACCCCCCCAAACACGTTTTCAATCCTTAAACATTAACAATTGATCCTTGAGAGACGACCTAGGAATCAACTTCCTAGTACTACATTTAATTCATATTAATTTGACGGAGTACGACCTTCGATCACCGAGGTGAATGAATCACAGCTTTGTTATAATATGTATCCAAGTTCTTGGTTTTATTGGCCGAGGTGGTCTTTTGGTGCCAGGACCTCGATTCTGTCTTTCATAATAAAGGGGCGAGTTATAATTTTACCGGCCGACATGATCTTTTGGTGTCGGGATCTCGGTTTTGTTTTTCTCAACAACGGACCAAGTTCTGGTATTATTGGCTGAGATGACCTTCGTGCGTCAGGACCTCGGACTTCGGACCTCGGTTTTGCTTTTTGTAATGCTTCTATTTTATCGGCCAAGATGCCCTCCTTGTGCCATGACCTTAGGGGATTCCAGATTGTTCCACGAATGGTTTTTCTGTCTCTTCATGTCTTCTGGATGTCTTTTCACCTTCTCCTCTCATTTAATGTGTTGACAGCTTTTTTAAATTTCTAATCATGACCTTTTTACTTTCTTCCACTTTTGTCCTCATACTTATCATTGAAAAGTCGTTTTTATCCTTTATGCCTTTTCGTATCTGGGAGTTACTTTTTCAAAAAACGTTTCAGGTGTTGGTTTTTGGTGGTTACCTATATTTTAATCCCTCTTTTTCCCCCCTTCCTTGTCTTCTCTATCCCTCATTTCTTTTTGTTCTTCATTATTCTCTTGCGCTTCCTCTGCTATTTTCAAGTAAAAACCTTTCCATCTTCAGCATTCTTCAGAAACCTTCATTTTCCCAGGTACTTATTATCTCTTTATCATTATAATCGCTTGTTTTAATTCATTAGTTCTGTGTTTTCTGCATTTTCTTTCCCTTAGGTCTCTCTTCTTCCTCCTAAGTTTTCGTTCATCTCCCCTCTTTCTGGGTTTTTCCTTTTTCTGGATTTTCCTTCTTTTCTGGGTTCTTCTTTCTGGGTTTTTCTTTTTTCCTTTTTCTTTTTCTATGGATATTACCCCTGAGGAAGAGGCTTTCGTTCGAAAGCATGTTCCTCCCAAGTCTGCTTTGTGGTTTTGGGGTTTTCCTCTTTCAGAGGAAGAAAAGAAAAAGGATTTGTTAAGGGGTTCTTTCGGGGGCTCAAGGTCTTCTAGGAAGCCCTATTTCGAATCCTTTACCCGTAGGAAGGGCATTCGTATCAGCACAGATTATCGTAGGATGACCCCTTCATAAATTATGGCCGAAAAAGCTCTTGAGCAATCTTCTTCCGTAGGGACCACTGGGCCTAAAGGTCTTTCTAGGGGTTCCCGTCCTTCTAAGGGTCCCTTTAGGGGTTCTCATTTTTCTAAAGGTATCTCTAGGAGTTCCCGTCCTTCTAGGGTTAGTGAAACTTCCCAGCATATGTCTGACCGTCCATGCTTATCTCCGGTTAATGATACAAATTCACCCCCTATTGAATTTGAAGTTCATTATGAGCCCCGCTCGAGGTGTATGGACGAGTTTCATTATTATGTCCATATTGGGCATTATGAGTATTCTGGCGAGATTCTAGAATCCTATCGCCACAACCCGATCCGAAAGGCCATCACCACGACGGCTAGGATGTCGGACGTCGAGGTCCGGATGCCGACCTCCAGCTCGGTGTCAGCTGTCCCTCCCGTTTTTCCTATTTCAGCTTCTCTTCCAGGTATTCATCTTCTAACTTCCTTTATTATTTTTGTCATAGGTAGCTATGGACACGTCATCTTTGGAAATGATTGGCGAGTCTCATTCTGCAGGATCTCGGCCTGATATTCCTTCTCCTGCTCTTGTTTCTAAGTATCCTTGGGTGACCTTCGAAGTACTTCGTACTTCTTCTTCTTCTACCCTGGAAATTATTGTCGCTCTCCCTGTTGGAAACCAAGACGGGTTTTCTATCCGCCTCCCTTCCCCTGATGAGCCCATATGCTCTTGTGCCGAGACAGATGGGCCTAATTATTTTTTCTTTAGTATTGACGTAGTTAAACGTCTAGGTATCCAGTTTCCTTTGTCTGATTTTGAGATGCAGTTGTTATCTTTTCTACGTCTAGCCCCTTCCCAGTTACATCCCAATGGTTGGGCTTTTGTGAAAGCTTTTGAGGATCTGTGCGAGGATTTGAATGTCGTTTGCACTGTTCCACTGTTTCTTTGTTTTTTCAATGTAAACACTAGTCGTACTGGTCGAGAACCCTCTAACTGGAAAGGGTGGACTTCCCTTCCCAGTCGTTCAGACCGCCATCTTTTTACTCTCTATTCTGACTCGTTAAAAAAGTTCAAAAATAATTTCTTTAAAGTTATCGCCGAGCCTGGTAAACACCCTTTTTTTCTTTATGGTCCTGAGTCCCCAGGGGTAGAATGGAAGTTTCCACTTTACTGGACTCAAGACCATCATTTATTGACCCCGGCTTCTTACCGTACCAACGAGTCGAGCCTCTCCGAGATAGAAGAGTCGGCCCTTATTCAGATTTTATCATACCGAGACGCTCAAGGTCTCATTTGTTATTTCTGCCTTCGATGTGTATTTCCTTTTGTTATTGAGTTAAATGTCTTTGTTCTTATTTGCAGCTGCTCATATGGAAGGCTCATCTCGTTCTCCTAAGAAGCCTACTAGTGGCCGGGGTCTTTGTTACCTCAACCGGCTGCCCCCATCCTCCAAGAAACGAAAATCCGATGACCCTGGTGCCAGTCCTCAAGTGGTAACCCCTATCTCCCAAGTGCCATCAACTGCCGCTGCCGAGGTCGAGGCAACTGATCAAGTTACTATCTCTTCTGAGGGGACAGAAATTATCCCGGCTTCTGCCGAGGTCCGTACTGCCGTTGCTGCCTCTCTTACCCCGGGATGCCTCTGGGAGAAAGGTGTTGACGACCTCTTTCCCTACACAAAGGCTCCTAAGAGGTTTCTGGATTCAAGTCCTTTATCTGACAATGACCTGAAAAAGCTCGACTCCCTACAGCTAAGTGCCTTCAAGTGTGCTTCACTAATGCCGAGCTTGGCTTCTTTAAAGCGTAGGCACACTAACTTGCTTGAAGAGCATCACAAGATGGAAGGAGAACTCGTTTCTTGTCGTGCCGAGTTATCTGCCACCTCGGGAGAGCTTTACGAGGTTCGTGGTGAATTCAAAGCGTTGAAGGAACAATACCTTTTCCTTAAGGCTTCTTCTGACGCTGCTTTGGCCGATGCTACAAAGGCTCGGGAGGATTCCGCCTCTTTGGCACAGGAGCTTGCTGACCTGAAGGTCCTTTATGAGAAGTCTCAAAAGGACTCTGAGGATGCTAAGAAGGAGGTGACCGAGCTCCAAGAGATTGTGGAATCGGCGGCGGAGGAAGCTTTCTACAACGCGTTGGATCAGGTTCGGTGTTTGAACCCGGGAGTCCCTCTTTGCTTAGAGGGAGTTCACTACCGGACTTGCGTTGAAGATGGCAAGCTAATCCCGTACACCGAGGAGGAGGAAACTTGAAGGATCGGGATGCCGGTTTCATTTGTATTTTCTTTGTTTTTATTATATTCCCAAACAATTACTTTTTATGAACTCCTTGTTTTTAAATATCATTGAATTTGTTATTCTCGTGTTTCTTTGAATGTCGTCCCGCGTTTCTTCTTATATTATCATTGTATCTTGGTTTTATACGACCAAGTTTATTTGCATATCAGATTTTGGCCTGAGATTTGTCGTACCGAGGTCAACATTGGATCTTGGGTTCCTTATTTTAGATCACCGAGTTATAACAGTCGACGTCCCGTAACTATTCATGGGTCATATTTCTCCATTTCCCGTAAGTTACGCCGAGGTCGGTGTTGAGCTTCAGATCTCGGCTATTGGCTAACCGAGGGCCATGATAGCCGACATATCATAGCCATTTGATGGGACCGAACTCTTCAGTTTCCCTCAAGTGAGCTATTCCGACCTGATCAGGGCCGGGATGATACGCGGACCATCAAGATATCATATTGCGTGCACAATATATGAATTCCTTTAAGTAAGGATTTATATTGAATATTACTTCATGATCTCTTGAAAGAATACATGAATAGATATCAGTTTATCATTTCACGATCTCTATAAAGAGAAATTCGTGTATACATATCGGCAACCCATGACCCCATACAATTGAACTCGTTAATCAAGGAAATACATGGTTATTATTATTTCAGAAACGCGAACATGATCTCGGCCAGGACTCTAGCTATAATATCTTCTCAATTTGTCGCAGTTCCAAGTTCGCAATATGTTCTTCCCTTCAAGAGTTTCCAAAGTATAAGCTCCTTGCCCGAGATTCTGGGTGATTCTGTATGGTTCTTCCCAATTGGGTGCCAGTTTCCCTTTTCGGGCGTTCTTATTTCCGACGTCGGCTCTTCGTAGTACAAGATCTCCTTGTTCGAAACTTCTTGATTTCACCTTTCTATTAAATTTTTGTGCCGACATCTACTTCATCTCTAATTCTCTGCGATGAGCTATATCTCAGATTTCTTCTATCATTTGTAACTCGGCAGCTATTGCTGCATTATTGTCTTCTTCGGCCTGGGTCATGCATTGTTTCCTCCATGAAGGTTGGCCGATCTCCACAGGAATCATTGCATCGCACCCATAAGTCATTCTGAACGGAGTCTCTAGGGTGGCGGATTGGGTCGTGGTCCGATATGCCCAAAGCACGTAATATAGCTGCTCAACCAAATTTGGGCCGGCTTCGTGCATCCGTTTCCTTAGCCCATCCAGGATGACTTTGTTTGCAGCTTCCGCCTGTCCATTCAACTGAGGATGTTCCACCGAGGAGAAGTGATGTTTTATATGCAGCCCACTCATTATCTGTTGAAGCTTTTTATCAGTAAACTGTGTCCCGTTGTCTGTGATAACTTCAGTCGGGATCCCGAATCGCGCAATAATGCTTTGCTCGAAGAACTTCTGGATTCGGGCCGAAGTGATGGTGGCTATGGGCTCTGCTTCTATCCATTTAGTAAAATAGTCGACGGCCACTATTAGCCATCTCATTTGACCTTCTGTTGGTTTGAACGGGCCTAATAAGTCCATGCCCCATTTGTAGAAAGGCCATGGTGCCGTGATCGAAGTCAGCTCGGTTGGCGGGCTCCATAATATTTTCGCGTGCCTCTAGCAACTATCACATTTCCTTACATGCTCAGTAGCATCGGTTTTTATCGTAGGCCAAAAGTATCTGGCGTGGAGGACCTTCAATGCTAGCGCCCTGGCGCCCATATGTTGGCAGTTGATGCCTTCATGTATCTCTCTGAGCACGTATTCAGATTGTTCCGAGTTCAGGTATAACAACATTGGGGTGTGAAGGCCCCTGCGGTATAACACTCCATTCACAACGGAGTACATAGCGGCTTCTCGGACCAGCTTTTTTGCTTCCATCTCGTCTTCCGGTAAAATTCCTTGTTCCAGGTAGTCAATAATGAGCTTTCTCCACTCCGTGGCCGAAGCAATGATCATCACGCATGCCGGTTGAGCCACATCTTGTTGGATGACGGTCCTGTGGCTTCCCGCGTCTTTCTTACTAGCCAGTTTTGACAATATATCAGGCCTGGTATTTTCTTCCCGGGGTATATGAGCAACAGTTATTTCTTCAAAATCGGCCATTATTTCCTTCGCTTTAGCCAAATATTTAGCCAACAAAGGTCCTTTGACTTGATATCTTCCTTCTATTTGTGCCGATACGAGCTGTGAGTTAGTGAAAACTTTAACTTTCAATGCCCCATGTTCTTTCATATACTTCAAGCCAACGATCAACGCTTCGTATTCGGCTTGATTATTGGACGTCGAAAAATTAAGCCGTAGTGACTGCTCAAGCGACACTCCTTCAGGATTTTCAATGATGATCCCGGCTTCACTTCCCTTGGAGTTGGAAGATCCGTTGACGTAAAGCTTCCACATCGGTATTTCTTGCATGTTTGAGGACGTCGGGGTCAGCTCCACTAAGAAGTCGGCCAACGCCTGGGATTTGATGGCGTGCCGAGCTTCATACTTAATGTCGAATTCTGACAACTGGATGGCCCAGCTCATCATTCTTCCTGCGAGGTCGGGCTTATGTAACACCTGCCGAAGTGGCTGATTCGTTCTCACTATTATAGTGTGACTTTAGAAATAGGGACGAAGCCTTTTAGCTGTTGTCAGGAGAGCGAAGGCTATTTTTTCAAGCTTCTGGTATCGTACCTCCGAGGTTTTGAGGGCCCGGCCCACAAAATACACCGGTAGCTAGGACTTATCAACTTCCCTAACTAGTACGACGCTTATCGCTTCTTCCCCAACTGAGAGATACAAGATCAAAATCTCTCCGGGGCTCGGTTTTGAGAGCACTGGAGGTGATGCTAGGCACTTTTTGATCTCTAGAAATGCCGCTTCGCATGCCGGGGTCCACCCAATCGTGGCTTTTAACCACGTGGTCGTGGGTTCGATTCCCACAGACGGCGCCAATGTTTCGTTCAGGAAGAATGAATGTGTTTCCAACAAAGAATCGTCGGAATTTGCTATGGGATCAAACTCTCTCTCTCCTAAAGATGTCTATGGTTGAAGAACACCTCAGGGAAGAAGATCACACTTGCTCGCAGGGAGAAACACCACAATCTGGACATGGGGTGTGTGCAAGGTGTGTATTGAAAAGAGAGAGTCAGAAAAGTCTACCTTGTGACTACCTGGGAGGTCCTATTTATATTGTGATTTATGGGTTTTGGGCCATAGCTTGTAGACAATCTATTAAAAAGATAATGGCAGATGATAATGAACAATTATCTTAATTTAGATATGAATTATCACGTACCTTGTAGATAAGATATTGGAGGGTTTTGAATATTCGAATTGATTAGATAGATTCCCTTATCTTTTACTCCGGTATCTCGGTATTTCCGGAACAGATGTCTCAAAATCTTATTATACTATTATACCCTCTTTCTTTCTTCTTATCCGTGTTTGTTTCCGGTCTCAGTTTTATCATTTTTATCATTTTTTATTTTGAGTTTCTAACTTTCTATATCAATACAAATAAAAATATTATCATATTTTGACAAAAAACTATTTTATTAACTAATGCTAGCTTTTAAAATATTTTTTGTGTTTGTTAGGAACCAAGAATAGAAATAAGAAAGAACATAGAGATTTTATTCAATGGGATGAAAAGAAAAGTCCAATCAGCCCACTAAGTTTGCATTTGGTTTTTATACTGTTATTGGTGCTTGATCCCCTCATATGGTGCTTATGATTGTTTGATGTTTCCAGGAAATAATATATGAAAAATTTAAAAGCCTTACGATAGTAAGATTGTTTTAGAAAATATTTAACAGTAATTATTTTCTATTTCATTGTTTAGAAAATTTCTTATTTTTTCTTGCAGAATGGGTAAATTCCTATTAAAAATTTTGTTCCTTTTCTGGACAATGAAGAATTACACACATATTACTCTATTTTTTCTCTCAGTTGAGTAACATACATATTATCCTAAGTATATCAGATTCGGTGCAGCTTGTGCATTTCATCCCTGGTTTAAGTGGAATGCTATGGTTAATCTTGTTTTTTTTTTCTTTCTAATTTTTCAATATGTACTTGAAAGAAGAAGAAGTTGAATAATCAATTAGCAATTGTTAATCTATGATTGTGTTGGACTGTTAATGTTGAAGAAAGGAATGATGGTATTCTTATAATTAATGAATTGGCAGCCATGTGTCTTCGTGAAGAGCCACGTCAACGGCCTTGATTCTTTTGCATAGTCCATCTTCATATATTCAGTAGGTTTTTTAAAAATAAATTGAACAAAAGATTAGAAGTTTTGTTCCCTGAAGGACTATGATTTTGTTCCCTAGATTAAAATCCAGTCCTTGCTGCCAGCACCTTCTCGCAGTGTAATTTGAAAATAAACAAAACTTGTTAATTTTTAATGTCAGAATGCCAGAATTATTGAATGGTTTTCCCACGAAATTATTGAAAATAAACAAAACTTCTAGTAGTGTAAGTTCCCGTGAAATGTTAACAAAATTTTATTATTTTAGTGTGTTATATTTCTTACGCTGGCTTAACTAACATATACTTGTTTAATTTAGGAATGTAAGCCTGCTATACCTTTTGTGTATTTTAAGAAAACAAAAATTATAGCTTCTATATGTCTTTTTGTGTAAATAAATGTTTTGGCCCTTTTGACTGTCAACTAAAGGTGTTGATTTAACAAGTTACATTGTCTTGCTAAAGAAAAACAAATGTGTGTAAGTCTGCAACTAGTGTGTGAGTGTGTAAGAAGATTTGGGGCCAAGCCCAGACTACATGTGTGTAAGTCGTCAACTAGTGAAGGTTCTCGGTGAGATAACATTATGCAGGAATTTATTAGTGGTTGTTTCAGGTGTTGGTTTATATACAAGGACTTTGTGGAATTTCTATATGAGTTGCTGGAGGGAACTGCTTCTGTCACAAGTAAGTAATGGCAGCTCTTTCTTTCTGTCTTCTGGTTACTTATTTGATTAGCAATTATGCTCACTAGTCATGTTTCTCTATGGCCTAACAGCTATTGGCCATGTTTCTCACTCAAGAAAGGTATGTGCATTTTGTTTTGTTTGATTTGCCTGGGTGGCATTAGGTTGGTTATACTTGGCTGTACAATGGGAAGCCCTCCCCTGCCCCTTTGATTCCTACTTTAAAAAATTGAGTAAATTAAGGAATCAGAATTCATTCTTTTTAGCTCTCCTGTGAAAAATTATAGATTCATCCAATGCATTGCTGAAAGGTGTGAAAAGTGTGGCTGAATTGAGTATTTAAACCTTCATTTCATATTAAAGTGTGCACAGCTGTTGAATAGATAGAAGAATTGGCATAATAGTATTGTTTCTAGTATGTCATGTGCAGGCTTTTGTGTTGGCATATTCCTCTCTTTCTCTCTCTTTTTCATGTTTACATTTTTCATTAATTTCATAAACTTCCATGCTTTGTATGATTGACATTCATCATTCTTGCATTTTCTCCTTCGCTTTGTAGGTGAAATATTGCATTGGCTTTATCCATTTTTGAACTAGTAGTGCCGTTTTGAGCTTAGATATCATAGTTTTGATGTGGTTCACTCTATTTGTTATTGCTAAATATTTAGCACGAAAGCTTAATACTGCTAATTTTTTAATGAAAATCTTAGACTAGTTTATCTGAAATGACAAAATCCCTTGGGAAGTCATGGTCAATCAATGCAGTTGAGGCAGCACGCTCTCACTTGTCACATGTTAGCTTTACTGTTCTAAGAGGACTTCAATGATAAATCACATCAAATTTGTAATTTAGTTCCTTTTCTTTTGGTCGTTCTTCTTATTGATCCCTTTACTTATATTAGCAATACAAATGCAAAAAAATCTACTTTTAATTGATGCTGACTTACAGCTTTTTATTGTGGGTTGATATGCACCTTTTTTTGTATTAACTCGAACCATAATAACTCACAGTATCATACCATGCGGAATGTCCTCTATATATGGCCATGACTGAATTCAGAAAGGTAACAATTCCTATCTATGAATATACCTTTCAGATTTTACAAATTATAATAAAGTTGTTTCACTTCATTTTACTATTTAGCAGCTTTTTCATTTACATATGGCATTATTTACCCGTAACTATTTTTCTTCATTAAAAATTAAATGCTGGCACCCTTTAATCAATGTATGTATTTTGTTGACACCACCAGTGGAAAAAGGCTTTAGTTATTGTTGTATATGATTCTTGTAAGAGTCATTTATTCATACCAACATAGGATGTGTTTGGTTTGTGGAAATCTTTTTTTCTTTCACTTATAATTACAAACATGTTACTTTATTTTTAAAGGTTTGTATGGGAAATGGTGAAAACACTTGGAAAAATTGAAAACAGAAAATATATAGGAAATGAAAGCATGTTAAACTGCAACTTTAATCATGTGCTTCCCCTGCTAGCTTTCAGAGGCACCGATTGGACATTTATGAGAGAAAAGAAGGCCCAATTGGCATTTTTATTTGGTGTTGGCGATCACTGGGGACCACTTCATTTGCTTGAAGAGGTATCTTTTTATTTATTTTAATTACTGATATTATGAAGCTTTTGCAAGAAGAACCTTATTTGTGTTTATTTTTGCTAATTTTTATTGCTGCAAATTATTTACTTGAAAGAAATTAAAGAATGTTGTAAGTTTGGCCGAGCCATTAAGCTGAAGGTTTGGATTTGTGTTTGAATCTCAACATGAACTACAATATGCGATTACCTTCTTCCTCTTTCTCTATCCCCCAGTTTATGTTGGTTATCTTAGTATGAGTAATTTATTGATTGTTAAGTGGACTTAATGTGACTTGAGTGCTCTTTGTTATCATTCATCGACATCAGGTGAAACGAACATTAGGCCAATTCACACCAGCTCAGTGGGACAAAGACGAGTGGCATCCACTACTTAGTTTTTTATGTTTCACTTGACTTGGCTAATTGTAGTTTAATTATGTTCTCTAGACATTAATAATATTTCTTGTGGTTTAAATTGAATTTTTAATATTGTGTAGACAATTAATAATAATGTGTTTGAAAAAAAAAGATAATCTAAAATGGTTACATAATGTAAAAAAAAATTAACAGCTATATAATTAAAAAAAAAAAAAAACAGAATCTAAGACGGTTATACGTGCAACCGCCTTAGAAGGTGCGCTAACAAAATAAAAAAGTAACAGAATCTAAGACGGTTATACGTAGTAACCGTCTTAGAATGGCTACCAAACAAGACGATTATACATATAACCGTCTTAGAAGGTACTGTAAAAAAATTTAAAAAAAAAGAAAGAAAACAGGATCTAAGACGGTTATTACAATAACCGTCTTAGAATGGCTACATACTAAGACGATTATATTATATAACCGTCTTAGAAGGTACGTTAAAAAAATTTAAAAAAAAATAAAAAAATAAATCTAAGATAGTTGTACAACCGTCTTCGTATGTGTCACCTTACAACATCGCTGGATACTAAGACGGGTCTGGAACCGTCTTTAAAGGGGCTAAACAACTGTCTTAAAAGCCTGTTTTTGTAGTAGTGTATTTGCCAAGGACCTTGGACAGAACCCGATCCTGAAGCTGAACCGGCAAAAGAATCTTCTTCGCTTGGGTGATTCCAATCGATATATGTCTATGTGGAATTTCGTCCCAAAAAGGAATAACCGCACTGCCTTTAAATACAAGACACATGAATAAGCATGGTTTGCAAAGTAAAATACTATAATATATAGATGAATAACTATTATATGAAATTACTTAGGGTTTAAGTCATGTAACTGATAGAGTACTTTTAGTTGAGTATTTTTCTATCCTTCTTAGCTTATTTGACCTCTCTTGGACCTTTATTTTCCTATTCTAATTCAGTTTTTGGCCTAGGCAAGAAAGTGGGCTTAATTGCTAATTGTTGTGTATTTTCGGATTTTTGGCTCACTTGACGTATCTGACTTGTGCAGGACTTATAGGGTGCTACCGATCTCTAAATGGAGCGTTCTAGGAGTCCCTGGAAAGATAATGAAAAGATATACAAGTTTGATAGAAATAGCCCGAGACCAATTCTGTCATTTAGAGGGTCATTTTAAGCTTTGAAGTTAGTGCCTCTGCACTTGTAATTTTGGGCTGCGAATTTGCATTTCTTGGTTGTAAATAGCAAATAATTAGATTGTTGGGTTTGTTTGTGGCCCATTTTATTTTCAGAACTCAGTCACTACATATATTAGTGACTTTAGTGAAACTTGGGCACCACACTTTACAATTCAATAAACAAGTTTTATATTTCTTTCTTTAGTTTTTAGAATCAAAACCCTTGTTCTTCATTTTCTCTCTACTATTCTTGCTTGTTCTTCATT